>CM050175.1:2566850-2651850 GCA_027410445.1 Discoglossus pictus | reverse complement strand
AATAAACCCAGCAATTAGTTAATTGAGCTAAAATACCTAATATCTAAGCTCCATTATCTAACACTTCCACACAAAAGCAAGCACTAATTGTATTTATACGCACGCAATGTCTGCAAGATCTTCTTCCCATGTCCCATAATTGCCCCTTTTTTCCCCAAATGGTATATTCTACACAATCTTTCGCTGTTCTTGTTGAAGTGGCTTCTTATCTAGATGGAGTAGCACCAGATCTATCACTAGAGGTCAGGTACAGATAAAGACGACACCGGACCGGAATAGACGCGCCCACACACAAATAATTTAAGAAAAAAAAATGTAAGATTTGATAATTAATGAAAAAATAAAAATTATCAAATTTGACCGTTTTATTAAAATCTGATTTTTATTCCCATTAAACGTGGGACATTGGCCGTCCATGCTGCGGGACAGTGCGCGACTTTGCCCCGTCTGCCCTCTGCCCCAGTTGGCCAGTAAATACCCCCCCACCCCGGCACGTTCAGGAAAACATTGGAGGAAAAGCGAAGTGATTTGGAGCCGGGAGCAAAGTCCTGATTTGTGTTTATGTCCCGCTATAAACGTGACCTCAGCGTGAGAATGACAGACATTATTGTGCAATGCGGTATTTACCCGTGATCGAGACGAGAAATATACACGTGACGCGAGAAACCACAACAATGCCCCGTCATATATAATCTGTATCACTGTATTATTATTATTATTATTATGTTTTTTTTTTGTTGTTTTTTTTTTTAAATGTTGGAGAAAAAAAACGCCAAAAAACAAGCTCAAACTTCTATTTGAAAATATTAAAAACTAAAAAGTGTGTAAAATAGAGAAGTCCATCAGAAAACCCCCACAATATATATCGGGCGAGGAGTACATTTGGGTCTCCAGAAGTAATAGCCATTACTGGCAGGGTGGGCCGGTTACTGTTCCACGGGGATTAGTAATAATGCTGCAATAGGGAAAGTGATACTGATGGGTAAATAGAGTATCTACTTGTGTTAGGATGAAACGGCCCAGCAAGAAGACGGAATATTATATTATATATTAGACGCCAGGGATGATCACTATGAGAGCATAGAAATAAAGCGTAATAACAAAATTAAATATTAATAAGGTTGATATTGTTATTAATACTATGCGATGCAGAATATGTTGGCGTGATAAAAATGAAGGCTAACAATAATAGATATTTTTGTTATATTACATTATAATTATATTCGCAAATTTTTAGATTATCATTATTATTATTACCACCATCATTATCAACAACCACACTAAACCAGTACTGTAGAAATACAGTCTATAGAAACCTTGCCCCGTGCAAAGGCAGCCCAGCACTTAAATCCCAAGCAATTCTCCTGTGAACTGGAGAGACAGACACTTTGTCCTATCGGAGCCTCATTAGACTGATTGGGGGTTAGACGTCATTGGTAGGGGGATCTGCATCATTGGTAGGGGTTAGGAGTCAATGGTGGGGGCAAGGGTGGACATTAGGTGGAAGGTGGTCATTTTATAGCATGAATACTATAACTTGCCAGTGAGACCCTCCTAACATACCACTAAACCCAATCTGATGCCAGCCTTATTACTGCCAATGCCCAGTGGACCTTCCAGACATCTCTGTGCTCCATTACACGCAATTCAATGTTTCCCCTTTACACTAGAAATATCAGATGTAGCCTCTGGTCACCACACCCCGGAGCTATATTACATTATAGGGTTTAAATGCTAAACGTAATGTTTATATTATATTTGTATATACAAGAAACAAGCTGAGAATTAATAATTCTACATTAAAAAAAGGTAAAAAACAATAAATCGTAATAAATAATACTGTTATTTTTTGCCAGTTCCCGGAGGCAGTGTTTCCATCTAATATACGTGAGCCGCTCATAAAACAAGATGGCCTTAGGGGCACAAGTGAAAGGCAGAGACCTGTATAATTACACGGATGTCAGAGGTGACTGGTCATATCATTGGGAATGTGACAAACACTGTACAGGGGTGACATTCCCCACAACAGGAGGGACTCGTTTATGGAGATACACCATGTACCTCTATACATTATATGGTATAAACAAGCACATATAGGGCACGGGTCACAAAAACACAGCTCGCAAGGACAAAACCACTCACAAAAAGGTGACCCTGTGGTCGTGAGCCCCACGTACGGACTGTGATGACAAGAAGCCAGCCATGACAGCACAATCTTACCAACATAGTATGACTAAAAAGAAAAGTAAACAACAACTTGGCTTATGGCAGAAGTGATTTGGAGAGCTTAATATAATAGAAGACCAGAAATGGAAAGAATCTGGGAGGACAGGTAGAAACGGCAGGATAAGTTGTGTCATACGGCTTTAGATGGCTTCCATAATAATGGTGCAATCAAAAGACTAAGTTATGACATGATATAGGTGGACAGGGCGTTGGATATTCACAAAAGGCTCGAATACAATAATATTATGGGATACACCTTAATGAAGATTATTATTTTATTTTGGGAAGAGAAGACCAGAGAGACCATTAGCAAGCAATTAGCGATAGTGAGTTTTAAATTAGGTTCGTCAGTTTCTCCATTTCTAAATGATCCCTGATCAACCCAATTAAATGTGGGGAGGGGGAAGATTAAGGGTTTTCTAATAGAGAGACAATGGTTGTCCGGCAAGTTGATAAACGGGGCCTACGGGTGACAAACGGGGCCTACGGGTGACAAACGGGGCCTACGGGTGACAAACGGGGCCTACGGGTGACAAACGGGGCCTACGGGTGACAAACGGGGCCTACGGGTGACAAACGGGGCCTACGGGTAACAACGGGGCCTACGGGTAACAACGGGGCCTACGGGTAACAACGGGGCCTACGGGTAACAACGGGGCCTACGGGTAACAACGGGGCCTACGGGTAACAACGGGGCCTACGGGTAACAACGGGGCCTACGGGTAACAACGGGGCCTACGGGTAACAACGGGGCCTACGGGTAACAACGGGGCCTACTGGTAACAACGGGGCCTACTGGTAACAACGGGGCCTACTGGTAACAACGGGGCCTACTGGTAACAACGGGGCCTACTGGTAACACTTGTTGCAGGCAGTTAAGAAAATAAATTGCAAGCCTATTGCCAGAAAGGATGGACAATGGGGTATAGATGCAAAAAGGTTCTTCATGGGGGATGGAGAAACCCACTTGTTACGGAAAACAGGGGAGGGGGGTTGTAATATCTCCATAACCAGGTTTTTTTTTTTTTTAAGTTTGCTCTTTATAATTTGAGCAAGTTGAGATTTATTTAGGGATTTCGGTTGATCTTAATGGGTATCGGGTGAGTTTTATAAAGGCATCAGGGGGCAGTATGTATATTTTAATGGTGACTATATTACCACACCATGATATGGCTAATCGAGACCACCTGAGAGACTTTTTGAGTTGTTCGAAGATATTTATACAGTATCTCACAAAACAGAGTACACCCCTCACATGTAAATATGTTATTATATCTTTTCATGTGACAACACTGAATACATGCCCCTCTGCCACAATGTGAAGTAGTAAGTGTACGGCCTGTATAACAGTGTAAATGTGCTGTCCCCTCAAAATAACTCAACACACAGCCATTAATGTCTAAACCGATGGCAACAAAAGTGAGTACACCCCTAAGTGGAAATGTCCAAATTGGGCCCAAGGTTTCAATATTTTGTGTGGCCAACATCATTTCCAGTACTGCCTTAACCCTCATGGGTATGGAGGACACCAGAGCTTCACAGGTTGCCACTGGAGTCCTCTTCCTCTCCTCCAGGATGACATCAAGGAGCTGGTGGATGTTAGAGACCTTGCGCTCCCCCACCATCCACTTGAGGATGCCCCACAGATGCTCAATAGGGTTTAGGTCTGGAGACATGCTTGGCCAGTCCATCACCTTTACCCCAAACACAAGTCCAAAACGACCACTACCTTGCTGAAGGTAGTTATGTTGCAATACTTCCCTGCGGCCCAGTCTCTGAAGGGAGGGGATCATGCTCTGCTTTAGTATGTCACAGTACAGGTTGGCATACAGGCCGTACACTTACTACTTCACATTGTAGCAGAGGGTCATTTCTTCAGTGTTATCACATGAGAAGATATAATATATTTACACAAATGTGATGGGTATACTGACTTCTGTGAGATACTGTGTGTAGTATTGCATACTCTAAACCTGTCAGGAAGGTGGACATCTACAAATTCAGATTTTTCTGAGTTAATTTCACATAACTGATAATTTGGAGTAGGAATTAAATTCTCCCATCAGATGAGGCAATGACGTGAAAGTCATGAGAGGGCATAACATCACCTACATAGGCCGCAATCCTGTAGGAGGCTCCTGTAAACATCTACACCATGTATGATTGTCTGACCCTGCCAAAGTGGTTTGAGGGAAAAGGCAGAGGGTAGCTGGGAAAGTGGGCATCCTTGTCTAGTTCTACTAAAGATATCAAAGTGTGTAATGGTTAATCCTGGATTGTAGCTTTTGGGTGGTGGTATAGATTTTTGATTAACTGTATGTTGGGTAAAGCCATAATGTGAGATGGAGCCAAAAAGAAAGGGCCAGAAGATCCTATCAAAAGTCATTTGGCATCTATACACAAAAAATTTGTGAGCACTTTTGCGTCCAAAACTAGTCAATATATGGTTAAACATAATAAATATATATAAATGTAATTGTGTATATGGGCTATATTAGTCTGGGAGCATTTCTGGAGAAAGAATGGCCTCTTTTGAAAGTATTAAATGTCTTAAGCATGAGCCAAGAAATGTAGCAAAAGTCTTATATAGTGCAAGTTGGCAAAACAAAATAAAGGAGTAAAAACAGAAAAATAAGAGATGGGGTTACCATTTGCAAGGTGAGCCGATTAGGAGTCAAATGAGAGATGCTCGTTGTGAGCGGGAGGGATCCGCGCTCTATAACATGGCGCAGAGTCCATATTGGGAGCAATAAAGCCAATACTGGGCCCTTATATAGAGGCAAAGGGGTCCGGATCAGCCATAAATACAAATAGAAGGACAACCTATTAGTTTTATTCACTTAAAGTTATGTTTCGTGAACATCTAAAACAATCTAAAGGGAGAGTGAAGAGTAATCTCGTCAAAACTGGGCAACTTGTCAAAAAACAATACTCCTATAAATCATACCAAACCGGTTAGGTGTAAGACTGTGACCCTGATTTACCTTATACAAGCAGCCCATGTATTATAGAGCAATACATAAAAGGGGTAATAATATACACGCACCAAAAGGGAGGGTGCAGGCGCGGCCATCACAAGCACTTCTGATAGAAATTAAGATTAGAAGATAATAAAGGACATCTATTCTCTATACATCCTTTAGCCTGAGGCAGTATTCATTTAAAGAAACATGAAATAAAATGTTTTTCATGCATTTTAGAGATATTAAAGGACCACTGTAGTGTATTCTCACAGAAAACAAGCATATAAGCTTTACTTGTAGACAATTAACAGAATGCAGTTTAGAATAAATAAATGAAAAACACTTAGCTTTTAAATGGTCGGTTTTCCCCTCAAGCAGAACGCTGTATCTACTCCTACCTGTGTCAGGGGAGGGACAGCGCGTCCTGGGGGCTGGACTACAAATTAAGTCTGACTAGTGTAGGTTCTGCATGCTCAGTTAAGGGGCAGGGCTATTATAGCTCACTAGGCGGGGCCTATGGGGCAGCTGTAAGCATGTTACAATAGAGCTGTTACCGCCGTGTAGGTAATGGGGGCTGAGCTAATGTCATGGGGCATTAACATCAGCCCAGCCTGCTCCATGAGAATCCATCACACAGGCAGAGCCAGCCACGGCCCTGATAGGTACAGGTAGGAGGAGATAAACATCTGCTTGAGGGGCAAACTGACAGTTTTAACCTTTAAAAAAGTATAGCAGGCAGTTTAAAATAAAATTACTAGACTATGCTCAGAAAATGCGCTAGTAAAAAGCCATTTGTGCATTTCAAGTTCGTTTCAATGAGCATACATATTTCTGTAGATCTACACCCTCTGTTAGATGCAACAAAAATAACTGATGCAATGTCCCTTTAATTATTACGTTTTTGAGACACTAGTTAAAATACAAAGTCAGAGCTTTCTCACTACATATGTTATTCTACAGAGCCTGCAATAAATTAGAAGACCGTTACTAAATGATAAAGCTTGCAGAGCCCTGCCCTATAGAGATAGGTGTACAAGACTATCTGCACACGGAATTACTCCCATGAAATACAACAGTGACACATGCTCGAATTCTATTGATTTTGGCCATTTTCCTTTTACTAATCAATGAAACAAAACAATTTGAATTCATGCTGATGAACATGAGCCTGACAGAAGGGTCCCAAGTGGCTCCACTGCTAGCCCTTGCTTTACATGACAGGCTGCGTAGAATAGCATAGACATTGCAGAAAGCTCATGTCACTAGTGTGAAAGCTCATTGTTTAGTAGACATGGCCCTATACTCCATGCGCTTGTACCTAGGTGCAGCGCCGCCAATGCATATATTTGTCCCACAGCCGTGTGGCAGATCTATCCAAGCAGATAAAATGACTGATACTCCATAAACTCAGAAGTAATTAGTAATAGCAGCAAAGCTTCACATAAATACAGCACAAACCTGACGCCGGATAACAGGACGCGAAACGGGCTCATACACAAAATCACAAATACCACTGTATTACGGATAATGGCTACAGGAACAGCATATACATTATATGAGAGATGGCAGATACACCGAGGAGAGAGATGGGAGGAGAGGCCAAGGTGAGCAAGATGAGACCCGAGAGGACCCCGCAGAGGGGCAGAGGATACCCGAGAGGACCCCGCAGAGGGGGCAGAGGATACCCGAGAGGACCCCGCAGAGGGGGCAGAGGATACCCGAGAGGACCCCGCAGAGGGGGCAGAGGATACCCGAGAGGACCCCGCAGAGGGGGCAGAGGATACCCGAGAGGACCCCGCAGAGGGGGCAGAGGATACCCGAGAGGACCCCACAGAGGGGGCAGAGGATACCCGAGAGGACCCCACAGAGGGGCAGAGGATACCCGAGAGGACCCCACAGAGGGGCAGAGGATACCCGAGAGGACCCCGCAGAGGACCCCGCAGAGGACCCCGCAGAGGACACCCGAGAGGACCCCGCAGAGGAGCAGAGGATACCCGAGAGGACCCCACAGATGGGGCAGAGGATACCCGAGAGGACCCTACAGAGGATACATACTGTGGCTGCCGTCAGGTCCCAGTGTACAGTGTGTGGAGTGCAGCTCTCTGCAGGCTTTATACACGTGGAGCAGAGTCAAACAACAGGTTTTACTAGACACAGATAAGAATGTGTACTTTGTGCCTCAGGGGATCATTTGGCAGAGAGTGCAAGTGTACAGCACAGAGCGCCAGGGAGGTGTGTGACTGCATGTGTACAGCACAGAGTGCCAGGGAGGTGTGTGACTGCATGTGTACAGCACAGAGTGCCAGGGAGGTGTGTGACTGCATGTGTACAGCACAGAGTGCCAGGGAGGTGTGCGACTGCATGTGTACAGCACAGAGTGCCAGGGAGGTGTGCGACTGCATGTGTACAGCACAGAGTGCCAGGGAGGTGTGTGACTGCATGTGTACAGCACAGAGTGCCAGGGAGGTGTGCGACCGCATGCGTGGACAGCACAGAGTGCCAGGGAGGTGTGTGACTGCATGTGTACAGCACAGAGCGACAGGGGAGGTGTGTGACCACAAGCGTGGACAGCACAGAGTGCCAGGGAGGTGTGTGAGCGCTTGTGTAGACAGCACAGAGTGCCAGGGAGGTGTGTGAGCGCTTGTGTAGACAGCACAGAGTGCCAGGGAGGTGTGCGACCGCAAGCGTGGACAGCACAGAGTGCCAGGGAGGTGTGTGAGCGCTTGTGTAGACAGCACAGAGACCTGTGATTATGTGATTTGCAAAAGGGCCACGGTAATGCTACACCAATCTATGCTCTTTTGTGGATATCCCTAAATAACCACAGACATCAGCAGCTTGGACATTAAAACCCACTCCCCTCAGCGCCCCAAAGTCAAGCACAACCGCACTTGGATACCTAAGAAATGAATCATCTTTATGCTCTGATAATCACATCATGCAGCCTTTGGATACGGTTGTGTCTGATCATAAACTAACAAGGAGAGATGCAGGTCAGGTCTTCTGCTGGGGCTTGAAGTCCTACCCCCTAGGTCTTTGTGGTTGGATGTCCTCTCACAAAAATGGCTTGATAAATACTTGAAATGTTCCTGAAATATTTGATCCACCAACCTCTGGAAGGTGGAGGGCGCTTTCTTCATCCTAAAGGACATCACTGTAAACTGGTAAAGAGCGAAACTGGTCGTGTCTTCTCATTTAGCTTACGATAGTCCACACAGAACCAGGTTGTTTCATGCTTCTATGACTACAGGAGTAGCCCAAGGACTTCTAGACGGTTTAATTACAAGTACTTACGAGGACTTCCTCAGGGACCCTATAAGGAGGGTTGTTTTAGTAGAGGAGGGATGCTAGAGCGGTGGCCAATACAAGACTCGTCTGTTGGAAATGTGGCAATTTGTAGGTTGGCTAACAAATTCAGCTTGGGCTACAGATGGAGAGGGCTCCAGCAGGTCCAGCAGTAGCCCTTCTTTGCGGTCACTACCTGTAGGTAGGCAGATCACAAGGATAGTATTTGGTCATCTGTGGTAGTATTTAAGTTTATTAATATGGGCAACTCCAGTGACTTTTTGTTCGGGTCACCTTCTAGAACGTAAGGGACTGTACTCACCTTCTAGATCATTTTATTGGGTCCCTCCCATGCGGCCGGTCTTTTATTCTGCGGGTGGGGTACCAGCATCATTACCCCCTCTCGCCTCTAGTTTTCATTCCTTTCCCCCCCTTGTTGGTTGCTTGGATATTTTCTATACTAACCCCATCAGAGGCTCCATCATGAAAAGCTAGGACTTATTGGACCACTGGCATCTGAGTCACCTCGTACTGCCCCGCTCACGCCTCTCTGATGATTTCCAAGGGAACCCGTACCCTGCGGCCCTAGAGAAGTTGTAAAGGGAGAGCCCAGTGGACTCCGGGGGTACTTCCTGATAAGCAAAAGGAAGATGGGGAAATAACGGTTCCCAATCTCCTACTTACTTAACGATAGCCCTGAGAATGCATTTGAGGGTCCCATTGAATCTCTCACAGAGCCCATTGGTTTAAGGGTGGTAAGGAGGACAGCTCAGATGCTTAATGCCACACAGCAGCTGGGTCAGATTCACTATAAGCGGTGTGCCCCTATCCAACAGGACCTCCCTTGGGAATATGGCCACCAGGGCTTCGCATACAGGAGTCGCAGTATTTTCAGATCAGGTTCCTGCTCTGGGATACCGATTCGCATGGTATATGAAGGTCAAAATATTTGTTTCCCCAAGTCCAACTAGGCCAGGCCAAGGGTCCCACTATATCAATGGTGACCGCATCTCGTTCCCAGATACCAAACCTTGGACAGGAATCACAGATGTCACAGTATTTAAGGACATCCTTAATTCCTGGCCAGTAGAACCATCAGGTTAAGCGATGGAGACTGTCCATATGCCAAGCTAAAGGAACAATATGGGCTCATTCCAATAGTGGGATCTAAACTTCTGGGGCACAATCAATTATATGTTTGGATCATATCCCATACTAACTCCTCGCCAAATGGTCTCTTCCCCTGCAAAGCCTTAGGCCCATCCCTGCCCATGAGGAATCCTAATTCCCCTTTTAACTCCCCTACACCGGTCCATTGCATCCCTTGCCCCAAAGCAGGTAATGGACTTTCAAGTTTTTCAGGCTCTTGGCAACTCTGGTTCCGGAGCCGGGGGGAGCTCGGAGCCGGGGGGAGCTCGGAGCCGGGGGGAGCTCGGAGCCGGGGGGAGCTCGGAGCCGGGGGGAGCTCGGAGCCGGGGGGAGCTCGGAGCCTCAGAGTTTGTAGTTCTGTTGTAGCCAGCTCCTCGTACTTGGCCATCCTTTGTCATGAAAGACAATGCCACCTCTGCTATAACCTAGTCTTCTGCTGGAGCTTCAACCACTTTAGCAACCAGTCCCAACCCTTAGGTCTTCTGTGGATCGGAGTCCTCTCACAAGAATGGCTGGATACAGGAACAAGTACTTCCACACTGTATATTCAGAGCGCTCAAATGATTTTCCACAACCCACTTTATGTCCCACAGAACAATCCAATAGTAACTTTTACATAAACATGGTTGTTCAACTTTTGGGATTTGTAATTCCCTAGGGGGATCTCTGTGCCAGAGTCTACCACTAACAATGGGTGGACAACCTGACCCTCGTAGCAGTAACTCTATAATACGACTGCCAGCCAAGGTACTGGGGGTATCTCTAGATCGAGAGTATGAATATCACTTACTAGTGTCTTATTGGATAATGCCCAACTGGGTGCAGTGGTACAAGAAAACCAAGGCAGACCACCCAGAGGAGAAGTCTCCTATACCCACCACGATGGGCAGCCCAGAATCCCTAGGTGCGCATCCTAAGGGGCCCATCCCCCTCCTATTTGTGAAAAGGCCACTAAACACAAACTCATATAACTTATGGTGGGCACACACAGTACAGCGCCATCTCCTAATCACCCAGCCGTGCTCAGGTAGAGATGTCCTAAAATCCTTGCCTGTTGGCGAGCCTTCATGAAAGGGTTAACCATCAGTGTTGTACTCCGCCTCTACAGCATAGTTGTTTATGGCAGTCCTGTACATCTGCATGTTTTTATGGCGGATCAGAAGGAATGTCCCAGCTCAGCAACTTATTGGTGGAGCAGCTCGTATAATAACGGAGAGCGCAGGAAAACCAGCAAGTTCTGTACAATCCCGCAGCGCTGCCTCCTGGTTTAGATTTAAAGGGACATGGCAGGGCCCTGGAGGTTACTAGGTATATACTATCCCTGTGTATCTGTTACTGACATGTACTATAAGATTATAAGCTCTGTTTAGCGCTGTATGGGTCTGCCCTCTGCAGCATATACAGACGCAGACTCTGTATGGCTGGATGTATAGTGTCCTAGCCTGTCAGGGACCATGCCTCAAACACGTTGCAAAATGTTATGCTCACTGATAGGTTTGTATGAGACTGCACAGTCAGTACTACAGAGTCTATGTCTGCATATGCTGCAGAGGGCAGACCCATACAGGGACTATTTGTTTGATTTTAGGCAGTAAATACAGAACTTTGTTTTATTAGGACATTCTTCTAAGTTAATCAATACACAAAAGATAGAACATACCTAGGAGCCTGCCATGTCACTTTAGGAATATTGTGGGATAAATAAAGTATTTTCTAAGTAAGGTGAGAGGTCACGGGACGGGATTCTGGCGCGATTCCAACCCCGCCGAAATCAGAGGGGGCAAAGGTGACTTCTCGAGAGGCGACAAACACTGGGAATGGTTACACATTGATATCCTGCTGTTACTGTACCAGAAAACAGGGGGGTACAGAGAGTACCAAAGGAGTGCCGAGTATGCACGGCCTATCAGAGAGTAACAAAGGAGTGCCGAGTATGCACGGCCTATCACACGGAGTGTAACAGAGTAACATAACATCAAGTCCTTTATAAGAGCATACTATAAGTATTATTGGGTACTACATGCAGTACCAACTGGAGCACTGCGCACGAGCAATATAGAATAATAATTACACGTAGGTCATTCATTTTAATAAAAACATAAAAACGTCCCTATCCCTTTAAGAACTAATTAGCAAAATATATTCACAAAATTTGAAGAAAAAAAAATGAAGATGTATTTATTTATTTATTGTTAATTTGTTTTTTAAAGGCATCAGACATTGTGTTTGAGTTCCTAATAGAATTATAAATCTGAGTATAGCCCAGGACACAGCAGGGTGTTACTAGGTATATATAATATATAATATATAATGCCCCTCTGTATCTCATGTAATAGGGGTGTAGTCACCATTGTGTGGCCACCATTATTTCCCAGCACAGCCTTAACCCTCATGGGCATGGAGGTCACCAGAGCTTCACAGGTTGCCACTGGAGTCCTCTTCCACTCCTCCACGATGACATCACAGAGATGGTGGATGTTAGAGACCTTGCACTCCCCCACCTTCCGTATGAGGATGCCCCACAGATGCTCAATAGGGTTTAGGTCTGGAGACATGCTTGGCCAGTCCATCACCTTTACCTTCAGCTTCTTTAGCAAGGCAGTGGTCATCTTGGAGGTGTGTTTTGGGTCATTATCATAGTGGAATAATGCCCTGCGGCCCAGTCTCTGTAGGGAGGGGATCATGCTCTGCTTCAGTGTCACAGTACAGGTTGGCATTCGTGGTTCCCTCAATGACCTGTAGCTCCCCAGTGCCGGCAGCACTCATGCAGGCCCAGACCATGACACCCTCACCACGAAAAGTATACATCTATACTGAGGAAAGGTAGTTGAGATAATCCCTAAATGACAGATAAACGGATAAGGCCCAAAGACACTGATATGAGATGAAACCCGCAGTTTGAACGTAAACCGCGACAGAGAGAGTGGAGGCAGCGTCTGACACCATCAGGTAAATGCATATAGGGGGAATCAACACAACATGTTATAGAAAATATATATACACATATAGACATACAGTATATATGTTAGGTCTGGGCCTGCATGAGTACTGCTGGCACTGGGGAGCTACAGTTGAGGGAACCATGAATGCCAACATGTGCTGTGACATACTGAAGCAGAGCATGATCCCCTCCCTTCAGAGACTGGGCCGCAGGGCAGTATTCCAACATAACGCCCCCAAACACACCTCCAAGATGACCACTGCCTTGCTAAAGAAGCTGAAGGTAAAGGTGATGGACTGGCCAAGCATGTCTCCAGACCTAAACCCTATTGAGCATCTGTGGGGCATCCTCAAGTGGAAGGTGGGGGAGTGCAAGGTCCCTAACATCCACCAGCTCCGTGATGTCATCATGGAGGAGTGGAAGAGGACTCCAGTGGCAACCTGTGAAGCTCTGGTGACCTCCATGCCCATGAGGGTTAAGGCAGCGCTGGAAAATAATGGTGGCCACACAAAATACTGACACTTTGAGCCCAATTTGGACATTTCCTCTTAGGGGTGTACTCACTTTTGTTGCCCGCGGTTTAGACATTAATGGCTGTGTGTTGAGTTATTTTGAGGGGACAGCACATTTACACTGTTATACAGGCCGTACACTTACTGCTTCACATTGTGTGCCATATAGATATCCATTTTTGCTACAGACAGACACTTTAAGTTGTTTAAAATTTATAGTGTAGAAAAAATAATAATGAATCAACCTGCCACTGATCTGACATCACAGCTGTATTCAGCCTCTCCTAGCTCCAGGCCTCCTACACCATTACTGCCTGGAAGCTGCACACCGATGCAGACTCCTTAAGGGGATATGTCAGGTCCCCGAGTGTCACTGGGTGTATAATATCCCCGGGTATCTATCACCGACATGTACTTTATTGTATTATAAGCTCTGTATTTACGGCCTAAAATCACACATTGTACTGCTGCAGTTTCCCAGAGTGCATTGCAACATCTATTTCTTGGAATTCGGAGCAGGAAATCCCATTGTTATGTGTATATTTACTAAAAACTGCTCGTTACATACAGGTGAGGGGTCCTGCAGCAAACTAGCTGAGAGCATGGAAACCCCTCACCTCGTAGCACACCGGGCACACCGTGCTAATCCACAAGGCTTTCACTGCAAAATACTGGAGTGGGTTGCCAGTTCCTTCTTCAGTGACGCACAATTTATCTGACCTCTTCTATGACCTACTCATCTTGGGTGACCCTACATGGTATTGCTCACAGCTTCATTGAAGTACACAAGCCCCTTCCCCACAGCAAGGTAGCGATCCCGAAAGGGGCGGTGGATATCAGCAAGCCCGGCTATATCGTGGACAATTCATCAATTGGATGTTATTTAAAAACTTTCCACTTGGGACCTATCCTTTCTGACCCACCTCCACAGAACTCTAATCTTATGCCCAGGAGGCATTGGGGCCCATTGTCCTCAGTGCAGTTGCCTGGCATGCACAATGCGCAGGTCCTGAAGCCACCGGCCTCCATGGTGTTTTTGTAGCGCCCATGCTTTCTCATTAACTTTCTGGAGGTGGATCAGAAAGCCTGCAGACACGGACGATGGCAATATTTACTGTATTGTAACACCATTACCTAAACATTCATACGATTAGGTACTCGTTACCTACAGGACATACCACATAAAGCCCCCACTGTCACTTTAAGGCTCTCGCTCCCGGAACGCGCAGATTTTACAAACAAGTATCGGTATAAAGCGCCGTTATATTCAGGATAACTAAGAAAGCCGGTGTAGAATATCCCTTTGTTGATGATGAACGCGCAGCGCCTGCATTGTATGGGGCCCATTATATCATCTCCTGAGCTGCCTGCTGGGTAATGTGGGCTTTATTGTCTATTTTACACTTTTATTTTAGTAAAACACTTCACACACAGCATTGTGGGAAATGTAGAGAAGTATATAGAGAGAGAGAAACCGAATGAAGATCTCAGCCGATACAGGAAGTATGCAGGGTCCCGAGGGGGCCACACAGGTCAGTATACTGAGAGATTGGCTGTGAAATGGAGGTACACCGTTGTAAAAGTGGGGGCGGCCAACTGGAGACCCTAGGGGGGTCGGGGCGGGGGGTTCCAACTGGAGACCCTAGGGGGGTCGGGGCGGGGGGTTCCAACTTGAGACCCTAGGGGGGTCGGGGCGGGGGGTTCCAACTTGAGACCCTAGGGGGGTCGGGGCAGGGGGGTTCCAACTTGAGACCCTAGGGGGGTCGGGGCAGGGGGGTTCCAACTGGAGACACTAGGGGGGTCGGGGCAGGGGGGTTCCAACTGGAGACCCTAGGGGGGTCGGGGCAGGGGGGTTCCAACTGGAGACCCTAGGGGGGTCGGGGCAGGGGGGTTCCAACTGGAGACCCTAGGGGGGTCGGGGCAGGGGGGGTTCCAACTGGAGACCCTAGGGGGTCGGGGCAGGGGGGTTCCAACTGGAGACCCTAGGGGGGTCGGGGCAGGGGGGTTCCAACTGGAGACCCTAGGGGGGTCGGGGCAGGGGGGTTTCAACTGGAGACCCTAGGGGGGGTCGGGGCAGGGGGGTTCCAACTGGAGACCCTAGGGGGGTCGGGGCAGGGGGGTTCCAACTGGAGACCCTAGGGGGTCGGGGCAGGGGGGGTTCCAACTGGAGACCCTAGGGGGTCGAGGCAGGGGGGGTTCCAACTGGAGACCCTAGGGGGTCGGGGCAGGGGGGTTCCAACTGGAGACCCTAGGGGGTCGGGGCAGGGGGGTCCAACTGGAGACCCTAGGGGTCAGGGGGGGGGGGGTCCAACTGGAGACCCTAGGGGGTCGGGGCAGGGGGGTCCAACTGGAGACCCTAGGGGTCAGGGGGGGGGGTCCAACTGGAGACCCTAGGGGGTCGGGGGGCGGCCAGTTGGAGATACTAGGGGACAGGGCTATTAGAATCCAGAAAAGATAAAAAAAGGTGGAGAAATAACAGACATATGGAGACACAGAGGACTCTGGTGGGGAGTGGGATGTTGGGAATAAGAAGTTGCTTCCAGAATAAAGATGGGGGGGGAGGGTCATCACAATCAATATCAGAGATGTAAGTGACCGCGTGCAGTTGAATGCTTGGCTGTGGTTTGGTGTCCGTTCTGACCGCTCGGACACGTCCAGTCATTGGTATAGTTGCCCCAGGGTGACATGACCCCACAAACACATTGCTGCGCCTCTTAAATTGGAACAAGGACTTTGTGCAGTGTGTTATTACAGAGCTGTCCGTCCTGCTCTTACTGGCCCCCAGGACAGGCCGGGCGGGTCAGGGAGATCACGGGCCGCATTCCACCAGATGTACAGCCAAGGAATTAATGTGACGCACTGTGTCTTTAAGATGTTATACATGTCAGGGTCATATGTTCTCTGGGCCCAGAGTAGTTAGACAGGAAACAAGACACGGCCAGTGGGACATAACCCCAGGACAGTAATGGCGGCAGGGTAGTAGCTGCATGTACACACGGCAAATATGGAATCAAACTTAAAGATAAAGAAGTCAATTAGCAGAAAATATCCAAACCCAGACTAAGCAAATGACACTTATTCTCTCTAAGAAAAGAGGATAAGATCACCTTATATAGATATAGCCAGGGTCAGTATGAAGCTGACCACAGGACATCCTTAGAGATTAGATATTACTTCCATTAATGCACAAAGGATCAGTAACTCAGCGCGCCCAGGGGCCCGTAGCCATCAGCGCCAACACATAGACTCCCGAGATTAGGGGCTCGGAAGATTATTTTCTTATTGGCCACTTCAAGGTTTTTAGGGGCCGGATCACTTTGTAACGCCTATTAATATAAGATGATGCAGAGACGTCTCCCGTTGGTTGTGCTACAACTGGGCCCATGTGAGAACAATGGAAGCCATCATCCAACACCCCCGGGGGGCAGGAACTGGTGGCCATCTTGGGCTGCTGATACCCAGAAGTCCTTGCAACTTCAAGTCAAAAGAACATCAGTTTAAGAAAAATGCAGATTGTTGGGAAGGTTAATACAAAAGCTGCCTAAAAAAAAAAAATCCAGAAAACGCAATATTTACAACAAGCTCTTTATAACTAGTTTTGATAATGAACAAAGTTTTTAGAAAAAAAAAAAAAGAGCGCAAGCAAAAAAAAAAAAAGAGAGCCTGAGAGAGAGAGACCCTGAGAGCCTGTCACAGGGCTGTCCAGGGGGGTCCTAGTCGGCCCCTTCCCATGTAGTGTACATACCAACTGGTGGTATAGGTGGGATATTTAGTAGCTGACACTACACGTTTATATGATTTGCTGGTTGCTTATTCATATGGGCATTTTGTTAGAAGCGATTAACCCTCGGCATGCTGACTTGGACATATATTGTTACATACATTGGAGGCTAGGGAAGCATTTATGTACACACAGATAAAGGTGATGTTAACCCTATGCATGTTCTCAGTATATCCTCAGTATGGTATTTTAGAGACATTTATGAGTTTGATATAGAATATAAATGAATATACATCGCTTGTACTTATAAAAGCAGTGTTAGGGATTATTGTCTAACTCCCCAATAAATAACATGACAAGTCACTACACGGGTGGTCACACTACACTTATTTTAACGATTCCCCGTTCTTTCTATAAATCACATATAATAGTCGTCAAACTGCGATTCATCTTCACGCTTGCGACAAATCGCAGTAGGACAACTACGATTGCCACAAAGTAGCACGCATGCGCATTCCGGTGGTGCGCGCCAAGACACACGGGGGGGGGGCAGAGGGGGTAAAGACACACAGGGGGCAAAAAAAACACAGGGGGGGGGGGGAAGGAGACACAACGGAGGAAGTAGACCGAGGGAGAGTCTCGCAATGAGCGCCAAAGGCGCTCATCGCGAGGCCGGTACAGTAGAGGGGGAGAGGCTACGATTGTGTGGCAAACCGCATTGCCAGGCTTCACTTTTTATTGCGGTCATTTTTGACGTGCAAGTTGCTACTAGTATAAATAAGTTACATTTTATAGGAATAGGTCTTTGTTACGTGGTCCTATTTTCCTATTCTTAGACTCTTATCTTATATTGGAATCCTAAAGTTGAGTATTTTTGATGCCAATTCTTGTATATTCCTATATTCTCTCTGTACAATGGTAATTATTGCTCCAGCATTTGTTATATACCATACACTAGGGCAGTAATAGGTACTAATACTGGGGGAGATATAAAGCAATGTCTAACTACAGGATTGTGTCACCAGGGGGATGTATATACACGATACAGTGACCTGTACAATTCCCTAGTGGTTAACACTCAATAATATAAATGGATACATTTTTAATAGGGAAATTCAGGAAAATAAAATGAGATCCAGGAAAAAATGCTGGTAATATATTAAAAAAAGGGTGTGCATCATTCCATAAATTTACATTTAATTAGTGTCAATGGGTGTCACGGTCCCGCGATATTCTGGGATATAGTTAGTGACAAATAAAGAAGCATCACTTATATCCCTTGTTGGCATAAAATATGCCTAAGTACTTGTGTTTTGAATGGAGAAAAAAAATATAATACGCCTCACATGAGCGCCGAGCGATGCAATGAGCGCCGAGCACCTTTGGCGCTCATTGCAGCCCAAGTCCTGCGAGCCTCGCTTCTCACCGCGACCAACGTCCTTGAACTGACAACTACATATGGGACAAAGCACATGGGATCGGATGGGAATCTGTAAAGGTAAACTGGCGGGGGGAGGGGGCGGCAGCTTCCTATTGGCTCACATGGTCATGTGACACCAGCACCTGTACAATTGATTGCAACATATGGTGGACCAATAGGAAGCTAGTCCTACTGTGTGTATGAGAGCAGGGTCTGCAAGCTTACAATTAAAGAGACAGTGTATGGAAAACCATAGGGCAAGAACTGTTGTATAGGAGCCCCTGGACAGCTAGAGATCACAGCTCATTATGACCCCGCATTATAGGATGCAATTTGGAGATTCACAGCTTGCTGCTTGCCCACCTCAGGGATATGGCAGGTCCCTGGGTATCTATTTACGGACAGACTTTATTTCATTAAAAAGGGCTTATAAGACCTGTACCAAACAAACAGTCCCTGTAAGAGTCTGCCCTCTGTAGCATACGCAGACACAGACTCTAGGGCTGGATGTGCTGTGTAGTGTACTAGCCTATCAGAGCCACATCTCAGCAGTATGTTGTAGTAACATGGTCACTGTTTAGGGCTGGGTGTGTGGTCACATACTAACCAGAGTCTGTGTCTGCATTGGCTGCAGAGGGCAGACCCATACAGGGACTATTTGTATGAAATACAGATTTTATAGGTGTTCCTTAATAAAATAAAGTACATGTCAGTAAATAGATACCCAGGGGTATTACACCTAGTAATGTCCCTGTCAGCTTATATTTAAAGGGCCAGGACAGGTCTCCCATCGCCGCGTCCCTTTACAAAAACGCTTCGGCTCCAAATGAAAAAAAAAAAAAGTCATTTTAATAAGTTTAGTATTTTATTTGAATCCGGCTCCTACCGGCTGGCAGGTCCTGAGTGCGCGGTAATGAGAACAGGGAGTGTCCGGATATAAATACCCCATAGGAGGGCGACCTTCGCCACACACACACACAAGGTCACTGGTACACACAGGGGACGCAGGACGAGGAGCCGCCCGGAGCTCGCCATACTGCGCAATGGATTACAGGAGCTCGCCATACTGCGCAATGGATTACAGGAGCTCGCCATACTGCGCAATGGATTACAGGAGCTCGCCATACTGCGCAATGGATTACAGGACGAGGAGCCGCTCGGACAGATAAGTGCGCCCAGAGCTCGCCATACTGCGCAATGATAGGATTATTGTGTGTGTAGAGGCGGGCTGAGGCGGGCTAACGTAACTGGCATAGAGAATCATTACAATTTTAGATTTATAACAATAAATCCCGTATTGCATGTCTTACTGCAGGAAGCTATTGCTGGTTTCAGCTGTAAACTAATGAGCTTTCCATTAGTCCGATTAAAGAAACGACTAAGGACTGTACCAGCTGATCGCTTCTTTGTTTCTGCTGATCTTTGTTGGAGCAGACTCTGAAAGCAAAGTGATGGCTCCAGCTGCAAGATAGAAACTGGCTATATGTTGTGTTATCCATTTATTTCTAAAGTGAATCAATGCTGTAAATTCCATGCTGTTCTCTTGCTCTATTTCTATGCAGACAAGCTGCTCGGGCACTCATCAGATGTTATGGTGTGTTAATTAGGATAACTGTGTGCTTGTCGCTCTGTAGTGGCAAAAATAAAGACCCCAGTGTTATCTGGCAGTTAGACCCCTCTCCCGCCCTTATCAAGCACTCAGCCACACAAATCAATTCTAAAGGTTTCAGAAATTATTTACAGCAGAGAAAATCTGCTAGTACAATGTATAACCAGCGTTAATGCACTTTAAAATCAGCTTCCTGTTGGGGTGACAGAGTCCCTTTAACTCATTTACGGGGCCAGCGATGCCAGGGAAAGGGTTAAACCGGTGAGCATTATATAGAGATTATTCTTGCATGTATTAACCTTGGGCGAGATAAAATTAGGAGCCGGACGGCGGGGGCCGGAGCGTCACGTACGTCCCAAACATGCGCGGATCTTCTGGAACTACAAGACCAGAGGCTGTGGCTCGTCACGTACGTCAGGAGCCATATTTGAAGGAGCCATATTTGAAATGGTAATGGATTAAAGAGTGAAGCCTCTGTGGGCACGTTTGCATGTCCCTGCCCAAGTTCCCAGAATGCAGTGTAAGAACTATTTCTAGCTCTGGAGGGTTAGAGGTTGGTCCTAGATAGGGAGTGTGATGGCCCTGGGTTGGATTCTGGCTCTGGAAGGTTAGATGTTGGTCCTAGATAGGGAGTGTGATGGCCCTGGGTCGGATTCTAGCTCTAGAAGGTGAGAGGTTGGTCCTAGATAGGGAGTGTGATGGCCCTGGGTCGGATTCTAGCTCTGGAAGGTGAGAGGTTGGTCCTAGATAGGGAGTGTGATGGCCCTGGGTCAGATTCTAGCTCTAGAAGGTGAGAGGTTGGTCCTAGATAGGGAGTGTGATGGCCCTGGGTCAGATTCTAGCTCTGGAAGGTGAGAGGTTGGTCCTAGATAGGGAGTGTGATGGCCCTGGGTCAGATTCTAGCTCTGGAAGGTGAGAGGTTGGTCCTAGATAGGGAGTGTGATGGCCCTGGGTCAGATTCTAGATCTGGGAGGTGAGAGGTTGGTCCTAGATAGGGAGTGTGATGGCTCTGGGTCAGATTCTAGCTCTGGAAGGTGAGAGGTTGGTCCTAGATAGGGAGTGTGATGGCCCTGGGTCAGATTCTAGATTTGGGAGGTGAGAGGTTGGTCCTAGATAGGGAGTGTGATGGCCCTGGGTCGGATTCTAGCTCTGGAAGGTGAGAGGTTGGTCCTAGATAGGGAGTGTGATGGCCCTGGGTCGGATTCTAGCTCTAGGTTAGAGGTTGGTCCTAGATAGGGAGTGTGATGGCCCTGGGTTAGATTCTAGCTCTGGAAGGTTAGAGGTTGGTCCTAGATAGGGAGTGTGATGGCCCTGGGTCGGATTATAGCTCTGGGAGGTGAGAGGCTGGTCCTAGATAGGTAATGTGATGGCCCTGGGTCGGATTCTAGCTCTGGAAGGTGAGAGGTTGGTCCTAGATAGGGAGTGTGATGGCCCTGGGTCGGATTCTAGCTCTGGGAGGTTGGTCCTAGATAGGGTGATGGCCCTGGGTCGGATTCTAGCTCTGGAAGGTGAGAGGTTGGTCCTAGATAGGGAGTGTGATGGCCCTGGGTCAGATTCTAGCTCTGGAAGGTGAGAGGTTGGTCCTAGATAGGGAGTGTGATGGCCCTGGGTCAGATTCTAGCTCTGGAAGGTTAGAGGTTGGTCCTAGATAGGGAGTGTGATGGCCCTGGGTCAGATTCTAGCTCTGGAAGGTGAGAGGTTGGTCCTAGATAGGGAGTGTGATGGCCCTGGGTCAGATTATAGCTCTGGGAGGTGAGAGGTTGGTCCTAGATAGGGAGTGTGATGGCCCTGGGTCGGATTCTAGCTCTGGAAGGTTAGAGGTTGGTCCTAGATAGGGAGTGTGATGGCCCTGGGTCAGATTCTAGCTCTGGAAGGTTAGATGTTGGTCCTAGATAGGGAGTGTGATGGCCCTGGGTCAGATTCTAGCTCTGGAAGGTGAGAGGTTGGTCCTAGATAGGGAGTGTGATGGCCCTGGGTCAGATTCTAGCTCTGGAAGGTGAGAGGTTGGTCCTAGATAGGGAGTGTGATGGCCCTGGGTCAGATTCTAGATTTGGGAGGTGAGAGGTTGGTCCTAGATAGGGAGTGTGATGGCCCTGGGTCAGATTCTAGCTCTGGAAGGTGAGAGGTTGGTCCTAGATAGGGAGTGTGATGGCCCTGGGTCAGATTATAGCTCTGGGAGGTGAGAGGTTGGTCCTAGATAGGGAGTGTGATGGCCCTGGGTCAGATTCTAGCTCTGGAAGGTTAGAGGTTGGTCCTAGATAGGGAGTGTGATGGCCCTGGGTCGGATTCTAGCTCTGGAAGGTGAGAGGTTGGTCCTAGATAGGGAGTGTGATGGCCCTGGGTCAGATTCTAGCTCTGGAAGGTGAGAGGTTGGTCCTAGATAGGGAGTGTGATGGCCCTGGGTCAGATTCTAGCTCTGGGAGGTGAGAGGTTGGTCCTAGATAGGGAGTGTGATGGTCCTGGGTCAGATTCTAGCTCTGGAAGGTGAGAGGTTGGTCCTAGATAGGGAGTGTGATGGCCCTGGGTCGGATTCTAGCTCTGGAAGGTTAGAGGTTGGTCCTAGATAGGGAGTGTGATGGCCCTGGGTTAGATTCTAGCTCTGGAAGGTGAGAGGTTGGCCCTAGATAGGGTGTGTGATGGCCCTGGGTCGGATTCTAGCTCTGGAAGGTTAGAGGTTGGTCCTAGATAGGGAGTGTGATGGCCCTGGGTCAGATTCTAGCTCTGGGAGGTGAGAGGTTGGTCCTAGATAGGGAGTGTGATGGCCTGGGTTTGAGATTCTAGCTCTGGAAGGTGAGAGGTTGGTCCTAGATAGGGAGTGTGATGGCCCTGGGTCGGATTCTAGCTCTGGAAGGTTAGAGGTTGGTCCTAGATAGGGAGTGTGATGGCCCTGGGTCGGATTCTAGCTCTGGAAGGTTAGAGGTTGGTCCTAGATAGGGAGTGTGATGGCCCTGGGTCAGATTCTAGCTCTGGAAGGTTAGAGGTTGGTCCTAGATAGGGAGTGTGATGGCCCTGGGTCGGATTCTAGCTCTGGAAGGTTAGAGGTTGGTCCTAGATAGGGAGTGTGATGGCCCTGGGTCAGATTCTAGCTCTGGAAGGTGAGAGATTGGTCCTAGATAGGGAGTGTGATGGCCCTGGGTCAGATTCTAGCTCTGGAAGGTGAGAGGTTGGTCCTAGATAGGGAGTGTGATGGCCCTGGGTTAGATTCTAGCTCTGGAGGGTTAGAGGTTGGTCCTAGATAGGGAGTGTGATGGCCCTGGGTTGGATTCTGGCTCTGGAAGGTTAGATGTTGGTCCTAGATAGGGAGTGTGATGGCCCTGGGTCGGATTCTAGCTCTAGAAGGTGAGAGGTTGGTCCTAGATAGGGAGTGTGATGGCCCTGGGTCGGATTCTAGCTCTGGAAGGTGAGAGGTTGGTCCTAGATAGGGAGTGTGATGGCCCTGGGTCAGATTCTAGCTCTAGAAGGTGAGAGGTTGGTCCTAGATAGGGAGTGTGATGGCCCTGGGTCAGATTCTAGCTCTGGAAGGTGAGAGGTTGGTCCTAGATAGGGAGTGTGATGGCCCTGGGTCAGATTCTAGCTCTGGAAGGTGAGAGGTTGGTCCTAGATAGGGAGTGTGATGGCCCTGGGTCAGATTCTAGATTTGGGAGGTGAGAGGTTGGTCCTAGATAGGGAGTGTGATGGCTCTGGGTCAGATTCTAGCTCTGGAAGGTGAGAGGTTGGTCCTAGATAGGGAGTGTGATGGCCCTGGGTCAGATTCTAGATTTGGGAGGTGAGAGGTTGGTCCTAGATAGGGAGTGTGATGGCCCTGGGTCGGATTCTAGCTCTGGAAGGTGAGAGGTTGGTCCTAGATAGGGAGTGTGATGGCCCTGGGTCGGATTCTAGCTCTAGGTTAGAGGTTGGTCCTAGATAGGGAGTGTGATGGCCCTGGGTTAGATTCTAGCTCTGGAAGGTTAGAGGTTGGTCCTAGATAGGGAGTGTGATGGCCCTGGGTCGGATTATAGCTCTGGGAGGTGAGAGGCTGGTCCTAGATAGGTAATGTGATGGCCCTGGGTCGGATTCTAGCTCTGGAAGGTGAGAGGTTGGTCCTAGATAGGGAGTGTGATGGCCCTGGGTCGGATTCTAGCTCTGGGAGGTTGGTCCTAGATAGGGTGATGGCCCTGGGTCGGATTCTAGCTCTGGAAGGTGAGAGGTTGGTCCTAGATAGGGAGTGTGATGGCCCTGGGTCAGATTCTAGCTCTGGAAGGTGAGAGGTTGGTCCTAGATAGGGAGTGTGATGGCCCTGGGTCAGATTCTAGCTCTGGAAGGTTAGAGGTTGGTCCTAGATAGGGAGTGTGATGGCCCTGGGTCAGATTCTAGCTCTGGAAGGTGAGAGGTTGGTCCTAGATAGGGAGTGTGATGGCCCTGGGTCAGATTATAGCTCTGGGAGGTGAGAGGTTGGTCCTAGATAGGGAGTGTGATGGCCCTGGGTCAGATTATAGCTCTGGGAGGTGAGAGGTTGGTCCTAGATAGGGAGTGTGATGGCCCTGGGTCGGATTCTAGCTCTGGAAGGTTAGAGGTTGGTCCTAGATAGGGAGTGTGATGGCCCTGGGTCAGATTCTAGCTCTGGAAGGTTAGATGTTGGTCCTAGATAGGGAGTGTGATGGCCCTGGGTCAGATTCTAGCTCTGGAAGGTGAGAGGTTGGTCCTAGATAGGGAGTGTGATGGCCCTGGGTCAGATTCTAGCTCTGGAAGGTGAGAGGTTGGTCCTAGATAGGGAGTGTGATGGCCCTGGGTCAGATTCTAGATTTGGGAGGTGAGAGGTTGGTCCTAGATAGGGAGTGTGATGGCCCTGGGTCAGATTCTAGCTCTGGAAGGTGAGAGGTTGGTCCTAGATAGGGAGTGTGATGGCCCTGGGTCAGATTATAGCTCTGGGAGGTGAGAGGTTGGTCCTAGATAGGGAGTGTGATGGCCCTGGGTCAGATTCTAGCTCTGGAAGGTTAGAGGTTGGTCCTAGATAGGGAGTGTGATGGCCCTGGGTCGGATTCTAGCTCTGGAAGGTGAGAGGTTGGTCCTAGATAGGGAGTGTGATGGCCCTGGGTCAGATTCTAGCTCTGGAAGGTGAGAGGTTGGTCCTAGATAGGGAGTGTGATGGCCCTGGGTCAGATTCTAGCTCTGGGAGGTGAGAGGTTGGTCCTAGATAGGGAGTGTGATGGTCCTGGGTCAGATTCTAGCTCTGGAAGGTGAGAGGTTGGTCCTAGATAGGGAGTGTGATGGCCCTGGGTCGGATTCTAGCTCTGGAAGGTTAGAGGTTGGTCCTAGATAGGGAGTGTGATGGCCCTGGGTTAGATTCTAGCTCTGGAAGGTGAGAGGTTGGCCCTAGATAGGGTGTGTGATGGCCCTGGGTCGGATTCTAGCTCTGGAAGGTTAGAGGTTGGTCCTAGATAGGGAGTGTGATGGCCCTGGGTCAGATTCTAGCTCTGGGAGGTGAGAGGTTGGTCCTAGATAGGGAGTGTGATGGCCTGGGTTTGAGATTCTAGCTCTGGAAGGTGAGAGGTTGGTCCTAGATAGGGAGTGTGATGGCCCTGGGTCGGATTCTAGCTCTGGAAGGTTAGAGGTTGGTCCTAGATAGGGAGTGTGATGGCCCTGGGTCGGATTCTAGCTCTGGAAGGTGAGAGGTTGGTCCTAGATAGGGAGTGTGATGGCCCTGGGTCAGATTCTAGCTCTGGAAGGTTAGAGGTTGGTCCTAGATAGGGAGTGTGATGGCCCTGGGTCGGATTCTAGCTCTGGAAGGTTAGAGGTTGGTCCTAGATAGGGAGTGTGATGGCCCTGGGTCAGATTCTAGCTCTGGAAGGTGAGAGATTGGTCCTAGATAGGGAGTGTGATGGCCCTGGGTCAGATTCTAGCTCTGGAAGGTGAGAGGTTGGTCCTAGATAGGGAGTGTGATGGCCCTGGGTCAGATTCTAGCTCTGGAAGGTGAGAGGTTGGTCCTAGATTGGGAGTGTGACGGCCCTAGGTCGGATTCTAGCTCTGGAAGGTGAGAGGTTGGTCCTAGATAGGGAGTGTGACGGCCCTGGGTCGGATTCTAGCTCTGGAAGGTGAGAGGTTGGTCCTAGATAGGGAGTGTGATGGCCCTGGGTCGGATTCTAGCTCTGGGAGGTGAGAGGTTGGCCCTAGATAGGGTGTGTGAGGGCCCTGGGTCGAATTCTAGCTCTGTAAGAGGTGAGAGGTTGGTCCTAGATAGGGAGTGTGATGGCCTGGGTCGGATTCTGGCTCTGGAAGAGGTGGCCTGTGCAAAAAGACCAAAAAGTTTGGGCCATTCCCCATCTATCTAAAAACTTTCCTCTTAAGTAAAACCAATAGAAATAGGATCACAATCCCTAGACCTGTAACAAGGGATTGCACGCCGCAACTTCTCAAATGTGACGATGTTATAAAATGTACGATATACAAATATGTAGATAAAATAATGATATATAGGATGAAGGACATGACCCTCCTCCAGGCGTCTTCTATGTAATTACAATAACTCTGCCGATGCCGGGGGAATAACAGATTAATAGTCATTTAGAAACAATTTGGATAAATTTAATTTTTAAAATCTCTTAAATGTTCTGGTCATGTGACCGGTCTCGCTCATCAAGCCACACGTGGTCGGTCATCCATATTGTGCAATTCGGCTAATAGTCTTTTATTTGTTTGGTTTCCCCATTTAATCCTCGTGTATGTCTCATAATATCCGGATTGTTCTTTAATGCACACACAGATAGCACATAAATCCCCATATATAATAATTATGTCCCCGGGAGCTCGTCATCTTTGAGGCGCGGATGAAAAAGTGTTTTAGATTTGTACAACACTCTCTTTGGGGGGACAGGGTATGTGAAGCACAGACTCTGCAACTCTCTCTTCCCCCAGTGGGGGCAATAACTTTCCTGCTAAATTAATCATCTGCACCTGGGGAGCTCTGATTTAAGACAGCTCCTGGAGTATGACGGGCCTGTTCATGGACTGACGGTTTGTGGGTGTCTTGCCATGTCAGACAAACAGTTGTGACAGCAGCCTGAGGCTTATGAGAGCTTGGAGCAGATTGCAGGCCTTTTCTACAGAGTAATGGAGGGAGAAGCATGAGATGCCCGAAGAGGAGGGGGGGGGGGGGAATTTGTTATACTAATGGAGCAATTACTATTTGAATGTTACCCACTCTCATAAATATGTTCAGACACAAGCCACTCTGAATAATAGCTGCAAGCCAAGCTCCTGGAGAAAAAGGTAAAAGTCGCTCTTGGACACAATCCATGTCCAAGCAAGGCGAGCCATTGATGACACACCACTTACAAGATAACTAAATTAGTTATAATATTTACACATGTACTTTCTGACAATAATGGCCCCTCTGCGGTGTCCCTTTACACACAAATATATTTGCCTTTTTTGTGTCCTTTCAGGTCACTGACCTCTGACCCCATACAGCGTGGGCATTCGTAACCTGCCCTGATTCCATATGGTAAGAGCTTCCACCCAATGTATGTCCTTACACAACACACCTCTCACAAGACAAGCGGCCGCTCGTGGGCAGATAAGCACGATACAGAGATTAAGACGTCATTACTTATTTATACAAAGATTAGAGACTCAAAGGGACCACAATCTCCAAGTAGATATGATTACAAAGAGGAGAGAGTAATGTGCCTTTAAGGAGCTCATATAGGGCACCTTGCACACTAAGACCCAAGCCAATAAACAGTTATAATGTAGCAAAAAAGGCCCCACGTATACATGTTATACAAGGACAATACGGGCTTACCTCGAAAGCTCGGAGGGGCTTATGGGAGAAGTGTCAGAAGTGTCGGGGGCTTCACTGTCCTGAAAAGAAAGAATGAGATATAAATAAAAGTAATGTAATATATATATATATATATATATATATATATATATATATATATATATATATATAATATATATATATATATATATATATATATATATATATATATATATATATATATATATATATATATATATATATATATAGCGCCAAAGCACCCCCTAACAGTGCATAATATCACAAGAGGCTGACCATTCTGGAGAGGAGGGTGTAAGCACAGGACCGGATCACATGGCAGAGCGACACCGCGTATATTGTTGCACTCTGTATGACTTCGGGAACCAATCCGTGGTTAAATAAAATAGACCCACAACTAAATGGTATCACATGACCCTCAGACTATGCGCATCGATAGGGCGCTCATGTCACAGGTTGCAGACGCGCAGGTTTTCTATATAACAAATGTAAATCCCCCTTCAGGATTGCTACATTGTCATGGTAAAAGGGCTTATGTACGTAAATGAAGCTGTGAGCTATAGCATGTAGGGTCACCCATAGGTGGTCTACTGGAGAAGGAACTGGCAACCCAACTCCAATATCACTGCCAAGAAAAAATAATCTTTATGGAATATGTTCGTCGGTGCTGCGCTCATTTGTCAGAGTTGGACACAACTGAACAACAAATCCCCCTTGGCAATACAGATACACAGCAATGGAGACTCCCAGCATAATAATCAGATTTAATAGATAGAATGGTTTTATAAAAAAGAAAAGAAAAAAACAGTCAGACAAAAAAAGAAAGTTTGTGCAGATGTGTACACGCAGATACAAAAGGCTAATATTATGGGATTATCTGATCTAACGGGACGCGACAGCCAGGTGATTATAACCTTATCTGGAGGATTAGAGAGGATCCCCCTGCCTGGTACACAAGACTTTGTGCCACTTAATGGTTATCCTCCATGCTTTGTCTGCACCATGTACAGGAGTCTTATACATGGGGGGGGGGGGGGCGTCTGACGGGGTGGGGGGGGGGGGGGGGGGGGCGCGTCTGACGGGGTGGGGGGGGGGGGGCGCGTCTGACGGGTGTCCCAAGGATTAACCGGTGCGTACGGAAAATAAATGGATCAGATTTGCAGAGCGGCCGATAAAGATGATGTCTCTGACAAGAGCGGCGCGGAGGCGCAGATCAGGGAGAGCTAATTAGGGAAAGTGTTATAGGATTAGAGGATTACCCGGGGCTAATAGGACCTCTCCAGGACCCCCCCCCCCCAGCTAAGTATCATCAGGCCCCAAACAGGACCTAGGTACCCCCCCCCCCCCCCCCCCGGATATAAATCCTACAGGACCTAGGGTACCCCCCCCCCCCCCCCCTCGATATAAATCCTACAGGACCTAGCTACCCCCTCCCTCCCCTCGATATAAATCCTACGGGACCTAGCTACCCCCTCCCTCCCCTCGATATAAATCCTACAGGACCTAGCTACCCCCCTCCCTCCCCTCGATATAAATCCTACAGGACCTAGCTACCCCCTCCCTCCCCTCGATATAAATCCTACGGGACCTAGCTACCCCCTCCCTCCCCTCGATATAAATCCTACAGGACCTAGCTACCCCCTCCCTCCCCTCGATATAAATCCTACAGGACCTAGCTACCCCCTCCCTCCCCTCGATATAAATCCTACGGGACCTAGCTACCCCCTCCCTCCCCTCGATATAAATCCTACAGGACCTAGCTACCCCCTCCCTCCCCTCGATATAAATCCTACGGGACCTAGCTACCCCCTCCCTCCCCTCGATATAAATCCTACGGGACCTAGCTACCCCCTCCCTCCCCTCGATATAAATCCTACAGGACCTAGCTACCCCCTCCCTCCCCACGATATAAATCCTACGGGACCGAACTACCCCCTCCCTCCCCTCGATATAAATCCTACGGGACCTAGCTACCCCCTCCCTCCCCTCGATATAAATCCTACGGGACCTAACTACCCCCTCCCTCCCCTCGATATAAATCCTACGGGACCTAGCTACCCCCTCCCTCCCCTCGATATAAATCCTACAGGACCTAGCTACCCCCTCCCTCCCCTCGATATAAATCCTATGGGACCTAGCTACCCCCTCCCTCCCCTCGATATAAATCCTACAGGACCTAGCTACCCCCTCCCTCCCCTCGATATAAATCCTACGGGACCTAGCTACCCCCTCCCTCCCCTCGATATAAATCCTACAGGACCTAGCTACCCCCTCCCTCCCCTCGATATAAATCCTACGGGACCTAGCTACCCCCTCCCCCAGATATAAATGTACAGGCTGCAGACAGGACCGAGGTACCTCCTCAAGTGGGCCACAGCACACATTCCTAGGTGGTCTCCCATTAAAGTACTGACCAGGTCCAACCCGGCTCTGCTACAGGGTGGTGTGAAAGCACCAAATCCTAACCACTGGACCACCAGGAACCCTGGGAGGGGTATTAGACAGAGCACAGAACGCCCCCCCTCGAGTACAGGAGATAAATAGGATTTTATTATTTCTAGATATTTCCGCGCGGGCTTCCGTGCTCCTTTACGGAGGGCACAGCCACTGATAAAATGTGGGGTGCCGGGGGGCCCACAGGAAGCTTCCACCGGCGCCCCCGCAAACCAGAAGCCATCCAGAAATACCAAAGTACCGTCCAGAAAGAAAATGTAATCCCAGCCCGAGGACGCCGCGAATATCCCAGATGCGCAGCTGCGAAACGACTATAAAACACGACAAGACACTCGCAGGCAAAGCACGAGACGCCGCTCAAGATGGTTATAGAGATAGAAAAGGAGATAATAGCAGGCGGAAAGGAAGGAGCGCATCCCGTAACGGGCGCAGAGGCATAACGACGCGGGAACGCACAGAACTACAACAGACGCGGAATTGGAGAAATAGGAGGATTTAAGTTAATTAAAAAGCCGAAGGCGATGTTTATTTTTCTTAAAAGCAGCGGAAATAGAGCCGTAAAAAGATAAGAAAAAAGCCGCTTTATATAGAATTGTAGGAACATTCCGGATAATATATATATATAGTTGCTCGGTCAGGTCCAACTCCCTGTGACCTTATGGCCAGGCACATCTCGCAGCATCTCATTTCTGCACCCCATGTATATTATTCTGTATAATGGACGCAAGACTCGTGTCCAGATCCCCCGCGCAGTACGTGACGCCAATCTCATTGCGGCTCCAGGCGTCTACGAATCCTGCGCGCGATAATGGCAACAAACCATCGCAGATAAATTGGCGATATCACTTTAGCGTAATTAATATTCGCCAGAACACCTTAATTAGCCAACGGCAAAAGTAAATTGTGCCAAAGAAATTAGCTGGGCCGCCATACACCGCTGCGCTGAAGACCGCCGCGAACACGCAATCAGGGAATACGGGAAATATAGCGGGGGTTATCGGTAAGCGTGCGCACACATGGGACTGACCCTTTAACTTGAAGTTGAGGGCGCGCCTGGCGGACATGATCATTACAACACCCCGCAGATTACCACAAAAAAAAATCTACTCTTTTTGGCTTAAAGAGCATCAAATACTATGTTGTGTTATCCATTTTTTTCTAAAGTCAATGAATCCTTGGAAATTCCATGTTGTCGCTTTATTTATATGCAAATGAGTGGCTCATGTATTAATTAGCTGCTTGAAGGCGCTAATTAGGATTGTGTGCGTCTGAAGGCCCCCAATGTTATCTGGCAGCTGCACCCACTTTCCCACCCTAAATATTTCAGAAATGATTTACTGCAGACGAAAACTGCTAGTACAATGTAGGACCAGTTTTTAATATGGTTTCAAAGTAACCGCGCGTCTTGGGGTGACGGGTCCCCTTAATTCTTGCAGTTTGTTTCTTAAGATTTAATTTGCTTCGTTCCATAAAAAGTTCCTATTGGTGAGAAGGGATGTGAAGGGTTAATATGCCCAGCTAACGCCTCTGTAGCGCAATAAACTGCCGCGCAGAAGTACTGAGTGACTGGATAATGCAGAAGACACAGAAAGCAAATGGGTTAAATAAAAAGCTGAGTGCATGCCTGATTAACCCCTTGTGTGCATGATGGGGGGGCCCTGTGTGCATGCCTGATTAACCCCTTGTGTGCATGAGGGGGGGGATGCTGTGTGCATGCCTGATTAACCCCTTGTGTGCATGAGGGGGGGCTGCTGCGTGCATGTCTGATTAACCCCTTGTGTGCATGAGGGGGGGGTGCTGCGTGCATGCCTGATTAACCCCTTGTGTGCATGAGGGGGGGATGCTGCGTGCATGCCTGATTAACCCCTTGTGTGCATGAGGGGGGGTGCTATGTGCATGCCTGATTAACCCCTTGTGTGCATGAGGGGGGGCTGCTGCGTGCATGCCTGATTAACCCCTTGTGTGCATGAGGGGGGGGTGCTATGTGCATGCCTGATTAACCCCTTGTGTGCATGAGGGGGGGGTGCTGCGTGCATGCCTGATTAACCCCTTGTGTGCATGAGGGGGGGCTGCTGCGTGCATGCCTGATTAACCCCTTGTGTGCATGAGGGGGGGTGCTATGTGCATGCCTGATTAACCCCTTGTGTGCATGAGGGGGGGCTGCTGCGTGCATGCCTGATTAACCCCTTGTGTGCATGAGGGGGGGTGCTGTGTGCATGCCTGATTAACCCCTTGTGTGCATGAGGGGGGGCTGCTGCGTGCATGCCTGATTAACCCCTTGTGTGCATGAGGGGGGGTGCTGTGTGCATGCCTGATTAACCCCTTGTGTGCATGAGGGCAGGGTGCTGCGTGCATGCCTGATTAACCCCTTGTGTGCATGAGGGGGGGGCTGCTGCGTGCATGCCTGATTAACCCCTTGTGTGCATGAGGGGGGGCTGCTGCGTGCATGCCTGATTAACCCCTTGTGTGCATGAGGGGGGGATTCTGCGTGCATGCCCGATTAACCCCTTGTGTGTATGAGGGGGGGATGCTGCGTGCATGCCTGATTAACCCCTTGTGTGTATGAGGGGGGGTTGCTGCGTGCATGCCCGATTAACCCCTTGTGTGTATGAGGGGGGGATGCTGCGTGCATGCCTGATTAACCCCTTGTGTGTATGAGGGGGGGATGCTGCGTGCATGCCTGATTAACCCCTTGTGTGCATGAGGGGGGGGGGGGGGCTGCGTGCATGCCTGATTAACCCCTTGTGTGTATGAGGGGGGGTCCTGCGTGCATGCCTGATTAACCCCTTGTGTGTATGAGGGAGGGGCCCTGCTTGCATGCCCGATTAACCCCTTGTGTGTATGAGGGAGGGGCCTGCGTGCATGCCTGATTAACCCCTTGTGTGTATGAGGGAGGGGCCTGCGTGCATGTGATTAACCCCTTGTGTGCATGAGGGGGGGATGCTGCATGCATGCCTGATTAACCCCTTATGTGCATGAGGGGGGGATGCTGCGTGCATGCCTGATTAACCCCTTGTGTGTATGAGGGGGGGGCTGTGTGCATGCCTGAATAACCCCTTGTGTGTATGAGGGGGGGCCCTGCTTGCATGCCCGATTAACCCCTTATGTGCATGAGGGGGGGGGGGGTGCTGTGTGCATGCCTGATTAACCCCTTGTTGGTATGAGGGGGGGCCCTGCGTGCATGCCTGATTAACCCCTTGTGTGTATGAGGGGGGGCCCGCGTGAATGCCTGATTAACCCTTGGTTGGTATGAGTGGCTCTGCAGAGTATCTCTCTTACCCGACTCCTCCGCAGCTGTTCTCACCCAGCACTCCAGACTCGGGCCCCGGCGCGGCCTGACACGCCTCACGTTACCTAACACACTAATCTGGGCCCAATCTCGCCGTCACATGTCCCAGCAAGGAGACTTTGTGTTTAAATCCAAACTGCAAATACAGGAGGTAAAGTCGCAGCGCTTGGGGGGGGCATGCGCGGCGCTGGGTTATACAACACTATAAGAAATAACTACAACTAGCAGTTTAATCTTAAAGAAAAATGCATTTTCCTACAGTAACATTTCTCTGGGCGTGCTGTTTGACACAACGTGAAGCTTTTTGTACGGTGAGGGCGTTCACCTCTTATAAAAAAATAAGAGATATCAAAAATAAGTCTCGCATTTGTCAAGTGCTTGGAGGCGAATGCGATCGCGCTTACTAAGTGTTTGGTGGCTAAATCCTGCATGTTTCATTGCGTTCACTGCTCGCCTCGCATAGCGAGGCTCTCAAGCAACGAGCGCTTGTGGCACTCATCACCTAACTCGTACGCACCACGCAAAGCGCGACAACTTCCGTAGTTTAACAACTATTATATGCGATATCGCTCTGCATTACCAGCAGATCCCAGGACATATAATCCCAGGTCCTTTGGGACACCAAACGGTCAGTATATTACATGCATGGGACACGCTCGCTTCTCGTGGCGACTCAGCAGATGTCATTTTTACTTTATCGGCCCAATTATGGTTCCCTGTAACTCAAGATTTAATGGTTTAATTAATATCCAGCGAATATTTTATGGAGTAAAGTCTGTTGGGCGCAAGTGGCGGGGCGCGTCCCATGGGCGCAAGTGGCGGGTCGCGTCCCATCGGCGCAAGTGGCGGGTCGCGTCCCATCGGCGCAAGTGGCGGGTCGCGTCCCATCGGCGCAAGTGGCGGGGCGCGTCCCATGGGCTTTATTTCTACTATGGAGTTGTTGAACTAGAGACAATTAGGGCGTATAATATTTTCAGTAAATAGCACATTTGTGGTCCTAGTTGGACATGCAAATGAGTCCAAAGTGCATTTTCACCCCAATACCACACGTACGCAGAGTGTCCTAGCCAATGAGCTGTGTGGAATTGTGTCCTAGCCAATCAGCTGTCAGTATCACAGCTGCCTCCCAAGTAACGTGGGGGAAACCAATACATTGTTGTACCTGCCTCTGATTGGCCACAGCTAGATTATGCATTAGATATTTTGCAGACTTTAGGTGAGTATTTGTGTTTATTTGGGGATTTTTGTCATGTTCGCCTCTATCAGATGCCTTATAATCCAGGAGACTTCTAGAAAGCTTGTTTAGCGTCAGCGCCATGTTATACCACACACCCCCTGGCAGCGGCGGCACGTTTCGCCCAATGATATCTTATTATACGACAGATTACAGCCGTTCCATACAATATCCAACACATTAAATATAGAAAAGATCGGCCTCTTCCTGTCGCACATAAATAAGTCCCGTGCATGGCAGATCTAATATAGCTCACTAAGAGGAAGACATTGTATAATGGCAGCAGCGCGCCCTGGGGACTTCTGGGAAATCAAGAAGCCAGGGCCTTTGCCAAGAGCGCTGCATTAAATAAGAGCAGAGGACCGGTGGGACCAATTTACCTCTAACTTCCATATTCACAGGGGACGTAGATCTACATCATGGAGAGAATTACCTTCCAAGCCTGAGTGTACAGGGCCGGGGGGGTCCAAGGCCTAAGGACAGACAGGGTACAGGGCCGGGGGGGGGGGGCCAAGGCCTAAGGACAGACAGGGTACAGGGCCGGGGGGGGGGGGCCAAGGCCTAAGGACAGACAGGGTACAGGGCCGGGGGGGGCCAAGGCCTAAGGACAGACAGGGTACAGGGCCGGGGGGGGCCAAGGCCTAAGGACAGACAGGGTACAGGGCCGGGGGGGGGGGGGGGCCAAGGCCTAAGGACAGACAGGGTACAGGGCCGGGGGGGGCCCAAGGCCTAAGGACAGACAGGGTACAGGGCCGGGGGGGGGCCCAAGGCCTAAGGACAGACAGGGTACAGGGCCGGGGGGGGCCCAAGGCCTAAGGACAGACAGGGTACAGGGCCGGGGGGGGCCCAAGGCCTAAGGACAGACAGGGTACAGGGCCGGGGGGGGCCCAAGGCCTAAGGACAGACAGGGTACAGGGCCGGGGGGGGCCCAAGGCCTAAGGACAGACAGGGTACAGGGCCGGGGGGGGCCCAAGGCCTAAGGACAGACAGGGTACAGGGCCGGGGGGGGCCCAAGGCCTAAGGACAGACAGGGTACAGGGCCGGGGGGGGCCCAAGGCCTAAGGACAGACAGGGTACAGGGCCGGGGGGGGGCCCAAGGCCTAAGGACAGACAGGGTACAGGGCCGGGAGGGGGGGGGGGCCAAGGCCTAAGGACAGACAGGGTACAGGGCCGGGAGGGGGGGGGGCCAAGGCCTAAGGACAGACAGGGTACAGGGCCGGGGGGGGGGGGGGGGGGCAAGGCCTAAGGACAGACAGGGTACAGGGCCGGGGGGGGGGGGGGGCAAGGCCTAAGGACAGACAGGGTACAGGGCCGGGGGGGGGGCCGAAGGACAGACAGGGTACAGGGCGGGGGGGGGGGGCCCAAGGCCGAAGGACAGACAGGGTACAGGGCCGGGGGGGCCCAAGGCCGAAGGACAGACAGGGTACAGGGCCGGGGGGGCCCAAGGCCGAAGGACAGACAGGGTACAGGGCCGGGGGGGGGGGGGCCGAAGGACAGACAGGGTACAGGGCGAGGGGGGGGGGGGGGGGGGTTGGGCCCAAGGCCAAAAACAGACAGAGGGGCTGTAACCTAATGATGGGGACATAATGGGTAAAAGGGTCAGTCCCATGTAATTACATTATTTTTATTGTAATTGTATATATATATATATATATATATATATATATATATATATATATATATATATATATATATATATATACACATATATATATACACATATACATACACATTTTTATTTTTTTTCCCCCATTTATTATTTTTATTAATTTATTTTTTTACGATTCTTGCCAAATTAGAGACAAAAACCATCTGCAGGAAAGGCAAACGTAACACCGAGACACCATGGAAGTTATGTAGTTCTTGGTCCAGGATGAGGTGGATATGAACACTAGGGCTCATAGTGACCCCAATGTCTGTCTTCGCTAGTTGTACATTCATTGATGGTAATAACATTGTGGGCGGACAAAGCCGAGCGTTTGATCGTCCTAATCTGGATATGGTTTGTGGAATGGTGGCAGATACTTTGTTCGGAGACATTCATAGCGGGATGAAAGTAACATGGATCCTGAAGGAGATAAAGCCCCACGTGTCACGGGTCATGTAAACGAAACGGATAATGAACCGAATGTTTTTAGAAAGTGAATAAAACATGTTTATCACACACTGTATGCAACTGCAGAAAGAGCTCGTACTAATGCAAGTCAGAGGGGCTCCCTGGTGGTCCAGTGGTTAGGATTCGGTGCTTTCACCGCTGCCGCCTGGGTTCGATTCCAGTCAGGGAACCAGGAGGTCACACCACACTGAAGCCAAGCAGGGTTGGGTTTGGTCAGTACTTGGATGGGAGACCACCTAGGAGCCTCCGTCTGTGCCCCCCCCACCACGAGTCCAGCCTCCGTCTGTGCCCCCCCACCACGAGTCCAGCCTCCGTCTGTGCCCCCCCCACCATCTGTGCCCCCCCACGAGTCCAGCCTCCATCTGTGCCCCCCCACGAGTCCAGCCTCCATCTGTGCCCCCCCCCCACGAGTCCAGCCTCCATCTGTGCCCCCCCCCCCACGAGTCCAGCCTCCATCTGTGCCCCCCCCCACGAGTCCAGCCTCCATCTGTGCCCCCCCCCACGAGTCCAGCCTCCATCTGTGCCCCCCCCACCCCACGAGTCCAGCCTCCATCTGTGCCCCCCCCACCCCACGAGTCCAGCCTCCATCTGTGCCCCCCCACCCCACGAGTCCAGCCTCCATCTGTGCCCCCCCACCCCACGAGTCCAGCCTCCATCTGTGCCCCCCCACCCCACGAGTCCAGCCTCCATCTGTGCCCCACATGATTAAGATCTACAAACACTTAAACATTACTTCCAAGGGGCATTCAATAATGAATGGCCAGTAATGCGAGTGCGCCAATAGGTGCCATATGGAATGAATAACTTTAGTAGAGGTGGAGATATCATACACCCCACGAGTCCAGCCTCCATCTGTGCCCCCCCCCCCCCACGAGTCCAGCCTCCATCTGTGCCCCCCCCCCCCCACGAGTCCAGCCTCCATCTGTGCCCCCCCCACAAGGTCCTTTATCACTTTCTGTACCACCTCAAGAACATAAAGACGAAATACCCAGCAACCACAAACTAAACTGGTAATTTGTCACAATATTAAAGCTGCAGAATAATCTCGGACACCCAGGTAATTAAGGAGACCGTAATTAGGTCCATCTTCCATGTGACAATATGGTGGGCCTTACTGGCCACTCATAGTAAGTATCATTCTGCAGCTCACCGTCTCCCTCATATGGACAATCAGCAGAATACACTTCAGGTGAAATAGAAATACATTTGACTTCAGATCACCAAAGCGTCCCATCTAGTATGCCCATTATATCTACAGACAGACCATGCCGAGCAGACCAAGGCTCTGGGCTTCTACAGGATGCAGCCATTGTACTCATTCATACATTTGCATAGGATGAGACTGTAAAATGAAGGCTGTTTAACAACTTCTATGTTTAGTTTTACTAGTCAGAGCCTCCATATTTGTTTCTGCTTATATACTTCTAGAAATTAGAGGTAAGCTCTGATTCAGGGAAACTTTAAAAGCTGCTTGAAAAGTGATATTCTTTAAATTAACATTTTTACCTAGAATGTCTTTTGGGGTATGTTCTTGGACCTTGTTACCTCTATTGAGCCACGTATGGGGTGTTGCCGGGGAGGAAGTCTGAGCGGAGGAAGCCTCACTGGTTCTAATGGTCAGGAAGATGGCGATAGCCAATGTGGAGTACTCTCAGGTATCCTGATCAACCACTATGCCATGCCCCATCTCCATCATCTTGACTTGTGTCCTGCAGTGGATACAGGAGGGGAAAAGGAAGAGAGTGGGGTTGCCATTGCGCGACTCTACCTTACTTTAATCCAACTCATGCACAAGTCTTGATGTCTTATCAAGTCTTCTGGCGATGGCCGAGCGACGAAGCAGCCGTTGTGGATGCACTGGGAGCTATAGCCTCAGACAATGGCGTAATGGTCATCTCAGGCTTAATGGTCGTCCCTTCCTGACCAAAGAAGCCTTGGGACTCGACATGTTCTTGAGCAACCCTGTAAAGGATTCCAATGCTCACCTCCGTAGAATGAGGAAGATGGACTAGAAAAGGTGCCCCCAAAAGTCGCCTGCTTCACCTTACCTGTCAGGCACACACCTTGGCTGGTGGGAATCCCATAAAGAGGTCAAACATCTAGAGACACCAATTACCATTGACACATGGAATGGTTGCACACAACTGGACGACATTGCGTCCAGAGCCATCACGTTTGCCCTACATCTGACTTGCCTTTCCACAACGGAATCAGACTACCCTGGAAGCCTTGTAGTTTTGGGGCCACCTTCCAGCTGTGCAGACGTTTCCTCCACATTCAAAGCCACCGCCGGATATCTCAAAACAATCTTTTCCAATGTAGTTCTTTCAAGGAGTAGATGTTGGATAAAGGAGTACGAAGGTCATGTAATGTCCGTATAATATGACCAATTTTACCCATAGGTCAACCAAGGCCGGAGACGGCAACAACGTAAGGGCTTCTCTCGCATCATGTTGGCCATTATCTGGTTCTCCAATGAGTATATTGTAAGTATATTGTCATGGGTGTATCTTTAATTAGTATTATAGGCATTTCTAGAGACCACTTACTGTATCGTAAGACCACCCGTATCCATGTGCTTATCAGGCTTATACAGGTAGAGGTAACAAGAGCCTATTGTAGGGCTTATTCCCGGGCTTGGAGGGTATATGGAGAGTCAAAGGGTCCCATCAATTAAAGGGACAATGAAGTGAAATCTTACTAGCACCCTCAGATTGGCTCTTACACCTCTCATCCCACCGCCAGACCCCCCGGGCCCGCCGCATGCCCCCGCTCCCTCTGGGTATACAGCATTGCAGCACTTGCCACACTATAAAATAAGGACAAACCTGCTGAATTCTGCAGAAAAAAAGCAATTATGAGAACGGCTATTAAATGTTCTTTTTTGAAATAGCAGCACATACATTATATTATTCCCTGCTGACCCAGGAAGGAATTACTACCAGCTGGAGTGTCCCTTTAAGACAAAGGACCCCCGAGGGACTGCGATAAACTCATTAAGTGCAAGTTAGGCTACAAATATCTTGTAATTCAGTGATTTGGGCAAATAAGGAGGTTTATGAGGGCGGAAGATCAGCTTATGGGGTCAAGGGATATACATTGTATGGGGGGCATCCAAGGGGGTCAGGGGTATCACTGTACATTGTATCGGGGGGGGGGCATTGAATCAGTGGGGGGAGCAGACATGGGGTCAGGGGTATCACTGTACATTGTATCAGGGGGAAAAGCACTGAGAGAAGATACAGACTACATGGAGAGCCGCTCGTTCCACCCCTCCTACACACGGAGAGAAGATACAGACTACATGGAGAGCCACTCGTTCCACCCCTCCTACACACGGAGAGAAGATACACACTACATGGAGAGCCAGTCGTTCCACCCCTCCTACACACGGAGAGAAGATACAGACTACATGGAGATCCACTCGTTCCACCCCTCCTACACACGGAGAGAAGATACACACTACATGGAGAGCCACTCGTTCCACCCCTCCTACACACGGAGAGAAGATACAGACTACATGGAGAGCGACTCGTCCCACCCCTCCTACACACGGAGAGAAGATACAGACTACATGGAGAGCCGCTCGTTCCACCCCTCCTACACACGGAGAGAAGATACAGACTACATGGAGAGCCGCTCGTTCCACCCCTCCTACACACGGAGAGAAGATACAGACTACATGGAGAGCCACTCGTTCCACCCCTCCTACACACAGAGAGAAGATACAGACTACATGGAGAGCGACTCGTCCCACCCCTCCTACACACGGAGAGAAGATACAGACTACATGGAGAGCCGCTCGTTCCACCCCTCCTACACACAGAGAGAAGATACAGACTAAGCAGTACATGGAGTACATGGAGAGCCACTAGTTCCACCCCTCCTACACACGAAGAGAAGATGCAGACTATGGAGTACATGGAGAGCCAGTGGTTCCACCCCTCCTACACACGGAGAGAAGATACAGACTACATGGAGAGCCACTAGTTCCACCCCTCCTACACACGAAGAGAAGATACAGACTACATGGAGAGCCACTAGTTCCACCCCTCCTACACACAGAGAGAAGATACAGACTAAGCAGTACATGGAGTACATGGAGAGCCACTAGTTCCACCCCTCCTACACACGAAGAGAAGATGCAGACTATGGAGTACATGGAGAGCCAGTGGTTCCACCCCTCCTACACACGGAGAGAAGATACAGACTACATGGAGAGCCACTAGTTCCACCCCTCCTACTCACGAAGAGAAGATACAGACTACATGGAGAGCCACTAGTTCCACCCCTCCTACACACAGAGAGAAGATACAGACTAAGCAGTACATGGAGAGCCGCTCATTCCACCCCTCCTACACACGGAGAGAAGATACAGACTACATGGAGAGCCAGTTTGTCTATAAGTTCACACAGCCTCCCCGCATTCCTTTAACTCAAGAGGTCCGCAAACATTTTTTTCTAATCAACCTGACACATTAATCAGAATAATTTGCTCTGTAGCTTTTTGTTTAATATCATTTTTTTGAATCTACAAACACATTTTGTACTGTTCTTATGAATATATAAAACGCTGCTGTACCTTTAACAGATCAGCAGGAGCCAGTGACCTGTATCCATACAAACAATGTGTACAGAATTCCTGGGAAATAATCTGGAAGCAGAACAAAGAGGCAGTGTGCCGTCATAGGCACTGAGCACCCCCCCCTCTCTAAATACACATTGGCTATTCATGGGGGGCCCTGTTATTGTAAGAGGTGGGATACTGTGTACTGCAACTCCCCCCTAAATACACAGAGGCTATTCGTAGGGGGGCCTAGGGGGGGGCGGTTATTGTAAGGGATGCAAAACTGTATACTGCAACAGTAACACTAAAGTTATCTGTCCAGAGGATGCAAATAAATATATATATATCAATATCAAAGTGTCCGTCCCATGTAGGGTCAGAGGATGCCTATACAATATACATAATACATACACAGATATATAGATATGGAAACCCAAGTGTAAGAGCAGAATTAATGACAGGGACATAATTAAGATCATTTTTATTTGAGAAAAAAAAAAAAAAGACCTTTGGATGCCTCTGTTGGACCCTGGAGGCATCCATATAAGACTGAGAAGGGTATTCACATTTATGGTGAGCATTACTTGCATTTCCTGGTGCAAGCTGCCTGCTTTTGGCCTGAGGAGGAGGAAGTGTAATTTTCAGTCAGAAGCAATCATCTAAGAAAGCCTCTTGACCTCTCCTTGTTCCTGCCCCAACACCCTTACCTCCATTTATCAATAAACACCCCCATGATCGGTCCACCTCTCAGAAAGTGATATAAATAGGAAAAAAAACTGACATCCCCCAAAATATCCATGTGTAAGGGTCACGCAGCTGCTAGTCTTTGCTTTATACCTAAAAGGATCACTGGAGTTCGAGAAAAAACTCACTTGTTTGTGAAACATTAGTCTCCTTTTAAGCAGTGAATTGGTTAATGTGCATTTCCCATGACTTTGTCTAAATGTAATATCCTGGGGATGCTCCTATGCAGACAGCTCACCCAGAGTGCAGCGCCCCCCCCCCCCCCCCCCCCCTAATCTGAAGTGGGATAACAAGCTCCAGCCTGACAAACTTCACAATTAGAGGCCGGGAGGAAGTTGAGCCAGTAATTAATTTCCCAGGCACGGCTCGGCGCCTCACATTGAACATTGTTGAGGGAACCCAATTATACGGTTAATTTCTATACAAAATGTTTTCTGAGCGGCTACGCAAGACGGAATCCATAATGTGAGCGCTCAATGAGAGGTGCAGAGTGAGGGTGGGAAAGGCTGGTCTAGAAACACAGGCCACAAATCTCCCAGGACACCGAGGGGGGGGTGGCGGACAGTGCTTGGCAGTCTGAGCACGGACAGGAGAGATACTGCAGGCAGAGAGGGTGGGCACGCCGTCACCCTACAGAAACCCTCCATACCGGGTGGGCACGCCGTCACCCTACAGAGACCCTACAAAAACACCTGCACAGCATCAGCGGGCACGCCATCACCCTACAGAGACCCTCCACTTCAGCCACTGGCACGCCGTCACCCTACAGAAACCCTCCAAACCAGCCACGGGCACGCAGTCACCCTACAGAAACCCTCCATACCGGCTACACTCGCCGTCACCCTACAGAAACCCTCCATACCGGCTACACTCGCCGTCACCCTACAGAGACCCTCCACTTCAGCCACTGGCACGCCGTCACCCTACTGAAACCCTCCAAACCAGCCACTGGCACGCCGTCACCCTACAGAAACCCTCCATACCAGCCACGAGCACGCCGTGACCCTACAGAAACCCTCCAAACCAGCCACGAGCACGCCGTGACCCTACAGAAACCCTCCAAACCAGCCACGAGCACGCCGTCACCCTACAGATACCCTCCAAACCGGCTACACTCGCCGTCACCCCACAGAAACCCTCCATACCGGCTACACTCGCCGTCACCCCACAGAAACCCTCCATACCGGCTACACTCGCCGTCACCCCACAGAAACCCTCCATACCGGCTACACTCGCCGTCACCCCACAGAAACCCTCCATACCGGCTACACTCGCCGTCACCCCACAGAAACCCTCCAAACCAGCCACGAGCACACCGTGACCCTACAGAAACCCTCCAAACCAGCCACGAGCACGCCGTCACCCTACAGATACCCTCCAAACCGGCTACACTCGCCGTCACCCCACAGAAACCCTCCATACCGGCTACACTCGCCGTCACCCCACAGAAACCCTCCATACCGGCTACACTCGCCGTCACCCTACAGAAAACCTCCATACCGGCTACACTTGCCGTCATCATACAGATATCTTACAGCTACACACGCCAATACCACATAGACATTGCTATGGCACAACTAAACCCACATGTGTCTGCGAGTGGGCAATAAGCAGCCCAGGGACCACATGCAACCCCCAACCAGTTCCCGCGGTCATCAACAATACACACTATTATCTCTAAAACTCACAAACCCTAGGCCGGTGCCGGAAATGTCCCCACCCACAGCCAGCGCCGTCCCCAAACCCACAGCCGGTACCGGAAATGTGGTAGCAAACTTTAGTCTGTAGATCTCATTGGCTGGCAGAGGACAAGCCCCCAAGAGCAGTAAGCCTGAACACGTTTTTATCCCCAAAGAATTATTATTATTTTTTTTTTTTTTTAAATAAAAGAAAATAAACGGACATTATCAAAGAGGAGATTCCTGATGTAACAAAATGTCCATGCCCCATTAAGGACTCAGGGACTGCATAGAAGGCCCTTCAAGTGATAAAGGTTGTCAATTCTACCTAAAAAAAAAAAAAAATATTCTTAAAGGGATGTTGTTGCTATTACAATAAGGTTATAAATGTAAAATAAGCACCTTTAATATTCGCCGTCATTGTCAACTTACCCTTAATGGCAGAAGGAACGTTACCTCCCAATAGAAATACTGAGGAGTGGGAGGAACGGTGGATTGGCAAGCTCTCTACTCAGTAGATCTATTTAATGTGAGTCCTTAAAAATAACTAAGTCCCTCTGGATAACCCTTCCCCTCAAGCTACAGACAGCCTAGCAGTCCAAGATGGAACCCTTTTTCTTTAAGAGCTGCTTTTATGCTGGTGGCTGGTCAGGTTGTTACATACTTCAAACATGGAGGTCTCTCCCACGCAGCCAAGGTCACTAGCAGGGTCGGCTCTGGTCTTACTTTAATCTAAGGAAGGACGGTGTGAATTCCTCACAAACGCTGTAAACAGGACTAAGCATCAAATTCCCACAAGTATGGCATTATGGGTAATAGCATGCATAGTTATCTTCCTTTACTGAGCCATCCCTACTACCTACATTGTAAGTCGCCTCCACGTATATACTACAAACATTACATTTCCACCATACATTAAACCATCTCATATCCCCCTCTCTTCTGTCCTCTGTGGCACTTATGTGTAGAATAGAGTCCCCTTTTGTGTCTTGAGTTGTGTCCCTGCACCCTTTTAGTGGCCTCCTTTAAATGGTGCCTAATTTATTAATATTCTATTGGATCCATTCGTTGTGCCCACTATGCCAAAGTCGCAACCGCCTGCCCCTGATCTTCCTACAAACTATGCCAAAGTCGAAGCCGCCTGCCCCCGATCTAGCTACAAACTATGCCAAAGTCGCAGCCGCCTGCCCCCGATCTAGCTACAAACTATGCCAAAGTCGCAGCCGCCTGCCCCCGATCTAGCTACAAACTATGCCAAAGTCGCAGCCGCCTGCCCCCGATCTTCCTACAAACTATGCCAAAGTCGCAGCCGCCTGCCCCCGATCTTCCTACAAACTATGCCAAAGTCGCAGCCGCCTGCCCCCGATCTAGCTACAAACTATGCCAAAGTCGCAGCCGCCTGCCCCCGATCTAGCTACAAACTATGCCAAAGTCGCAGCCGCCTGCCCCCGATCTTCCTACAAACTATGCCAAAGTCGCAGCGGCCTGCCCCCGATCTTCCTACAAACTATGCCAAAGTCGCAGCCGCCTGCCCCCGATCTTCCTACAAACTATGCCAAAGTCGCAGCCGCCTGCCCCCGATCTTCCTACAAACTATGCCAAAGTCGCAGCCGCCTGCCCCCGACCTTCCTCCAAACTATGCCAAAGTCGCAGCCGCCTGCCCCCGATCTTCCTACAAACTATGCCAAAGTCGCAGCCGCCTGCCCCGATCTTCCTACAAACTATGCCAAAGTCGCAGCCGCCTGCCCCCGATATTTCTACAAACTATGCCAAAGTCGCAGCCGCCTGCCCCCGATATTTCTACAAACTATGCCAAAGTCGCAGCCGCCTGCCCCCGATCTAGCTACAAACTATGCCAATGACGCAAGTGCCTGCCCCCGATCTTCCTACACACTATTGCAATGACGCAACCGCCTATGAGATCAGGCTTTATTTACACACTCACAGTACAGGGATGTTACACACAAGTTATGGAGCCTTCTAGACACCCTGCACCTCTTGGAATTTATATTCAAGACTATTATCACTTCAGATATCTGATGACTCGCTTCCTTGCTAAGTAATGAGTGCTTCTTGTTCATGGGTAATTGCCTCTCCATCTTTATCTGTGTGGGTCTGTGGAGCGTGCCCAATCTGCGTATCCTCCGTCTGACCTCTCGCTCATACCCTCCTAGAGACATGTGGTTATTTATTCTCTATATTGTAATTGTAAAGCTGCGTCCACTGTAGGAACAATATACATAAATACAGGGGATTGTCCTGAAATGACCCGCCGGACTTTACAGGGACACCATAACTCCTGACACAACTGCACTGTGTCCTAAAACAATTGGTCAGATTTAATTCTAGTTCTTTAGATGACCACTGCTGTGCGTTTACAAGTAAGGCTCATATGTTAGGTTGCTGGGTACAGACTATTAAATCCATATACGGCTTAAAATAAAGGTGGACAGTTTCTTAGCTGTTGAACGGTTTTCTCCTCAACCAGAGCGGTGTATCTGGTCCTACCTGTGTCTATTCGAGAGATGGCCAACAACTCCTACCTGTGTATCAGGATGTGACCAGATACGCTTGCGTGCTGGACTAAATAAAAAGTCTGCTTCAGACTGAGCATGCTCAGGATAGGGGGTGGGTTATGATGGCTTATGCACCATCTCTGGGCAGCTGCAAGCATGTTACAATAGAGCTGTTACCTCTGTGTAGGCAGTGGGGGTGCAGCTAATGATTTCTTGGGGCAGGGGGAACGGCATCAGCCCAGTCTGCTTCCAAGCAACATTACAGTCCATCACACAGAGGTGACCACGCCCATGAGAGACAGGTAGGAGGAGACACATCCCTGCTTGAGGGGAAAACTGACATCTTAAAAAGCTAAAAAAAGTGGACTTGTTTATCCTATTACCTATATATTCTGTAGCCACAAGAGCTGGCCACAGGATGCAGCAATGACGCCATATTGCTAAAAATACGTATATCAATTAGATTTATACATACAAATATACAAATTTAACACAACCAGAAGGAATTGGAACCAGATATAGAGCATCAGGTGGGAAGTAAATAGACCAATTATATCTAAATCTGTCTCCTACCTCCGCAGCTAATCCAGTAGGAGTTGGTTTCTTACTGTAAAATTGTTACTCTAATTATCACGGTTCTAATATCTTTTCTCCCTGATGAAAACTAAACATCGTAAAACTTCCTAACTGCAGTACATGTAACGCTTGGTGCCATCAATTTGGTGAACCAGCCACCACAATGTCCCTTACAATGATCCATACTACTTACAGCCTTACATTCCCCATAAGGAGGGGTGATACTACCGAGCATCACCGGTGTCATTACAAAATCATACAACCAGACAGCATTATGCGCGACTAGTAATTATATTCAAGACCACCATCAGAAAGATGGTTTCCATTGTTGTATGTGAAATTGGGAAGTCCTCTAACAAGTGCCCTAAGTTTGTATTTCTTTATTTGGAGGCACATTGTCCACATAGGCAGTATCCTAGAGAGTCAACATTGAGCATATTACACATGTTGTATTTTTATTCGGTGTGTTCTGATCAAGGACCACAGCCCTTCTTTGCTGCTGAGTCGCTCTGGGGGGATTCAATGTAAATCATGGGGTGTGCAATGGAGCTTCTTCTGGGCAAAGTCTGGAGAAACCGTGACCAGTAAAACACAGAGAGATCCTTTTAAAGCAACTTGGCAGCAAAGGAGGAAAGTGGTGCTTAATCAGAGCCGACGATGGATTTACATGTAAAGATAAGTCTGCATAATTTTTGTATTTCTTTGCTTTTACGGACTCTTATACTTACTGCCAACATCAGCAGCAAGAGTTGATTTTACTTTCATACAGTGGTCATTTAACGTCCATGTTTTCATTGTTCAAATGATGTTCTGATCACACGGGGGTCTTGCATATGATAACTAGTCCCATATAATCACACCGGGGTCTTGCATATGATAACTAGTCCCATATAATCACACCGGGGTCTTGCATATGATAACTGGTCCCATATAATCACACTGGGGTCTTGCATATGATAACTAGTCCCATATAATCACACCGGGGTCTTGCATATGATAACTGGTCCCATATAATCACACGGGGGTCTTGCATATGATAACTGGTCCCATATAATCACACGGGGGTCTTGCATATGATAACTGGTCCCATATAATCACACGGGGGTCTTGCATCTGATAACTAGTCCCATATAATCACACGGGGGTCTTGCATATGATAACTAGTCCCATATAATCACACGGGGGTCTTGCATATGATAACTAGTCCCATATAATCACACGGGGGTCTTGCATATGATAACTAGTCCCATATAATCACACGGGGGTCTTGCATATGATAACTAGTCCCATATAATCACACGGGGGTCTTGCATATGATAACTAGTCCCATATAATCACACGGGGGTCTTGCATATGATAACTAGTCCCATATAATCACACGGTCGTCTTGCATATGATAACTAGTCCCATATAATCACACGGTCGTCTTGCATATGATAACTAGTCCCATATAATCACACGGGGGTCTTGAATATGATAACTAGTTCCATATAATCACACGGGGGTCTTGCATATGATAACTAGTCCCATATAATCACACGGAGGTCTTGCATATAATAACTAGTCCCATATAATCACACCGGGGTCTTGCATATGATAACTAGTCCCATATAATCACACGGGGGTCTTGCATATGATAACTAGTCCCATATAATCACACGGGGGTCTTGCATATGATAACTAGTCCCATATAATCACACGGGGGTCTTGCATATGATAACTAGTCCCATATAGTCACACGGGGGTCTTGCATATGATAACTAGTCCCATATAGTCACACGGGGGTCTTGCATATGATAACTAGTCCCATATAGTCACACGGGGGTCTTGCATATGATAACTAGTCCCATATAATCACACGGGGGTCTTGCATATGATAACTAGTCCCATATAATCACACGGGGGTCTTGCATATGATAACTAGTCCCATATAATCACACGGGGGTCTTGCATATGATAACTAGTCCCATATAATCACACGGGGGTCTTGCATATGATAACTAGTCCCATATAATCACACGGGGGTCTTGCATATGATAACTAGTCCCATATAATCACACGGGGGTCTTGCATATGATAATAGTGTTGGCTTTTACAGCACTCTGACCATTTACTGCACTGCCTGGTATTGGGCTCACCCGGATCATGCTCAGTTGCCGACCATACAAGTAAATGCTCCCTCCAAATGATTATATACTCTGCTCACTGCAAGGACATTCAGCTTTTCTTGCTTTGGGGTCAGCCGACTGTTGCAATACCCAGAGCATTAGGCAAATACTTTAATTTATAACACCAACATATAGTACGCTTAAATAAATATATATCATGCCAAAGAGCAACACTGTAGAAATTTAGAAGTATCAAAAAATAGTCCCTGTATGGGTCTGCCCTCTGCAGCTCATGAAGAGACAGACTCTAGTACTGGCTGTGTCTCATACTAACCAATCATACGGTCCTGAGATATTAATAGACAGCGTTACCATTGGAGCAGTTGCAGGAAGAGTTAAAAACACTGATAATATGTATGGAAAGTCTCTAAAGCTCCACCCACTCAGCTCGGATACACCCAATAACTCTGTACAGCCCCTGATTGGATAGATCCAAGTACAGAAAAAGTATCCGAGGTGAGGGGGTGGAGCTTTATAGACTTATGTAACAAGATGAGACATTTCCCTAGAATTCAGATCACTTTTCATACATATTATCGGGGGTTTTTAACTCTTCCTTCAACGGCTCCAATGGAAACGCTCTCAAGTGATGCCCAAGGCCGCCATGTGGCAGGGCGCCCCCCGGGCATGTTTCCCCCGGGAATGTGGCGGGGCGTCCCCCCGGGTCAGCATGTGGCGGGGCGTCCCCCGGGTCAGCATGTGGCGGGGCGTCCCCCGGGTCAGCATGTGGCGGGGCGTCCCCCGGGTCAGCATGTGGCGGGGCGTCCCCCGGGTCAGCATGTGGCGGGGCGTCCCCCGGGTCAGCATGTGGCGGGGCGTCCCCCGGGTCAGCATGTGGCCCATAACACCGTGCTAATCCACTGCAGACCATCTTGAGCCAGCACTAGTCCATCCATTTGAAGGGCTCTTTATATTTCCGGCACCACGTTCCTGTGGGCCCATTAGGCCGGCTCCACTCTCCATCTCCGGACTGTGCACTCCGCAGAGATGAATTGCAGATTACTAATAAATTAGCGCGCGTTGCTATAAAGCGCTGAGTTATTACACCGTTAAGCTCTCACCGGCCACAATGCAACAAGACGGATGCGCCAGGAACGCTCACTCACAACACGACAGATAACAGGATATTACACCCACTAATGTCCGATCCGACACAGACCCGTCCATTAGGGGTGATGGATGTCCGGATGCAAGTCCTGAAAATCCCGCTTTATGGACCCAAACATACTTTAAGACAACACTACAAAGACGCTCTAAGACAATATTGTGCAGAGAGCTTCTTGGGAAATAAGATTAATAATGGAGAAAATGTTGTTCAGAAGGAGCCTTTATTACTAATATATGCAGCGCCGGAGAGACGTTTGTCTGGTAAAGTGCGAGCCAGTGTAATACTAATAGGAGCCAGAGGTTTTAATTATGCATCGATCATTAATAAAAAACACAGCTTTAATGATTTACAGTATGCGACAGTCATGCAAAGTGTTTAGGGTTAACATTGCTGCTCAGATAATTAGCTGCACCCGGGCAGGCCTGATTAAGGACTGCTCCTGGAGTATAGTGGGCTGCTTATGGACTGATTGTTTGTAGTTTCCTCGGACTTGGAGAAAGACAAACAGTGACAGCAGCTTGGAGAAGTGGAGACCTGGAAATCTGAAGCATACAGGTCAGTGATTTTGTTTTTGCACCACCCAGGTTTAGCCGTTTAGATATCTGTTAAGGTCGTGCTTCAGTGGACGCTATGATTTATTTTGGTGTATTTTTGTGTCACTGGATAAATTGTAGTAAAACTTGGAAAATTATCCGAGCCTCTTGTATTGTGCCAGAAACACAAACCCAGAGGAGTTACAAATGGCAACGGTTGGTATTAAATCCACCGAGTATCAGCCTCCAGTTGAGCCGACTGCCCCAAACCCAAATAGGGTTCATTTGTTCTATTTGCAGCCAACTTACATCGCACCAACAAAAAACTGGTTATTCACACAACTGAGAAATTACCTGCAAAAGTAAAAGTATTAATCGGGGAGCCATTCATGGATAATTAATCTTGTGAGAGGATATCTAGAGCTGAATTACAGCCAAAATTTAGTAATTTTAGTGTTTTGTTTTTGCACTGCTAGACATCAATAACTTCTAAAAATCAAATCCTCATGGTTTTATTGATACTATAGCATCCTGCCGTGACTAAGTAACAAAACACAGAAAATTGATAAATTATGTTTTTTTTTTCAGTTTTTGATCACTTTCATATAAAAACTATTGTGAGGTTTAAGATGTCGCGTCTATCTGATCCTTTATAAGACAGCAGCAATGGGCATTTGTGTTTCTTTGTCAAAATAAAAAAAAAATGATTTTAATAAAGAGGAAGTGGGACGGACAGAGAGTAACCGCACAAAGGGAGTCCTCGTTCTTCAGCTGCGCACGCGCCAGTTATGTAAACAGAACAAAATGTTCCACGAGTAGATCTTATTCAGAGCGTGTGCCCGAAATCCTTTAATCCTAATTTATCCTAACCTATCACAAGTCGCTTTTGTCAGTACCCCATCTTGTATATGACAGTACACTTTGGGTATTCAATGCCTAAAATCAAATAGTCCCTGTATGGGTCTGCCCTCTGCAACGTATACAGACTCTGTAGGGTTGGATGTGCAGTGTAATGTCCTAGCCTATCAGGGACCACATATCGGCAGAGAGTTAATGAGATTGTCACTGATGGATTAGAGACACTGCACATCCAGCCCTACGGAGCCTGAGCCTGCATAAGCTGCAGAGGGCACACCCATACAGGGACTGTTTGTGTGATTTTAGGCAGTCCGTGAATAGATAGCCAGGGCTATTTTCTACCTAGTAACATCCAGGACCCTCCATGTCTCTTTAATGAGGATGCACCCCCAATAAACTGGGATTTTCAGACATAATTTGCAGTTTTTACCCAATTTGATGCTTGCTTCTATCAAAACATTAAATGTAATATTTGAAGTTGTCGATTAGTATTTTAGGGAACGTTTCACGTCTCACTTCCATGTGACACATAACGGCGTCTCTTGCGCAACTTGTTCTGCAACACTTCTCTTGCAGAATACACGATGTGCGCACGTTCTGATACGCACCGACCCTTAAAGGAGCAGGAGGTGCCATATAATGCGCCACTTTATAATGAGCACAATATCATTATTATATGAGCAGTCATTTCCCTCACGGAGTCGAAGGTTTCCAACATAGAAGACACTGGCTGCATCTGGAGGTCCCAGAGTAGGAAACCTCTCAAAATGGGTCTGCCCTCTGCAGACACAGACTCTGTAGGGCTGGCTGACCGCCGTAGCCTATCAGGGCCAGCATCCCAGTAGCACATTGCAGAGAGATGAGCAGCGATTATTTAGTACGAGACAGCACGTATAGCAGAGTGTCTTCATGGGCTTCAGACGGCAGACCCATACAGGGACTATTTGTGCGATTTTAGGCAGTAATTCGCTTCTAAACACTTTATTATTATAAGTACATAAAAGTAAATAGATACCCAGGGATGATATATACCTTGTAATATACAGAAACTTTCCACATTCCCTAAAAACGCCCCAAACAGCCTTCCCTGGCACGCAGCCAGGAGAGCTCAGGCTCACACTCGCTCCTAATTATAATGTTATAAGGATGCGTCAGCGCCTGGGGGGGCCTGATGATACATAGCGAGATTTTTCACGTAAGTGCCTGTACAGAGCAAGATCACGTCACACAGTCTTATAGCAGATCTTAGTCACGCCTATGTGCAGATCTCTATTCATTTTGTAGTCGAAAAAAATCCAAAACCGAAATTGTATAAAAAAAGTTCAGTAGATCTAAAAAGGGCGTATTCTCTCTTATTTCTATGAAGCCATACAAAAAAGATAATTAAACTAATATATAGACCACTAACACATGCATACGGATACCGCTCTCTCTCCGATGGTGTACGGATATCACATATATAGTTGTCCTTGCATGTCACGCAGTGGCGACCGTGGTCACGCAGTGGCGACCGTGGTCACGCAGTGGCGACCGTGGTCACGCAGTGGCGACCGTGGTCACGCAGTGGCGACCGTGGTCCCGCAGTGGCGACCGTGGTCCCGCAGTGGCGACCGTGGTCCCGCAGTGGCGACCGTGGTCCCGCAGTGGCGACCGTGGTCCCGCAGTGGCGACCGTGGTCACGCAGTGGCGACATCGTAAAGCGAGGTTGCAACCGTAAGCCTTGCAAAGCAAACAGAGAAAGCGGCGCCATCACACGTGCAAGCCTCACAAAGCAAGGCGAAGCAGCGCAAGCGAGTATCTCTAAAAACCCAACAAAACAAAACAAAAAACAAAAATGTACAAAAAAATGATAACACACGGGGGGGGGGGGGGTGGGGGGGAGTTGGGGGAGAGACTCAGGAAGCCTGGGAGTGACGCAAAATTTCAGAAACAGCATAAAAATGAGATTTAGCAACTCTAGGCTCGCAAAACTTACAAAACACCTGACGTTTAAGACAGTAACACTTACACCAACAACACCAGTCACGCAGGACTTTGAAAATAAAAACAGCAGACACTGCGCGCTGCGCAAGCATTCAGCACACACAGGGGAGGGACAGGGGGAGATGCTGGAAAGAGACACGGCATTCCCAAGCAGTAAACTTGCAGGTTAACGAAACCTGCAGTGATAGTCGCGTACAGTAGGCAAGAGGAAATGCTTGCAATGAGCGCTAAAGGCGCTCATTGTGAGCCAAACGATAAAAGCCGCGAGCGGGAGAGGCTTGCAATTCATTGCGAGCTGCGCGATGAGCGCCAAAGGTGATCACTGCAAAGCAGGAAACTTTAAGTACATAGGGGGAGAGGCGCCGAAGGTACTCAGAGGGCCAAAAGCCTGACATTATGTGGCAAACAGCATTGCGAGCCTTACAATCATTTTTGACGGGCAATTTCCTAATAAATAAAAAGTCTTGTGGTCCTATTTCTGCAGATAAGTCTCAGCTGATGCACATGAGACCCAGCAGCAGCTTCGGATCAGAATATTCTAGGTTTTCATGAAAACATCTTAATGGGAGGTTCTAACCAATTTCCCCATTTTTCCTGCCTATTTAAAGCTTGTAGTGGTGGTGTATATAGACAATCATTACTGGGGACAATGATAGCGAGCTAGTAGTGGTGTATATAGACAATCATTACTGGGGACAATGATAGTGAGCTAGTAGTGGTGTATATAGACAATCATTACTGGGGACAATGATAGCGAGCTAGTAGTGGTGTATATAGACAATCATTACTGGGGACAATGATAGTGAGCTAGTGGTGTATATAGACAATCATTACTGGGGACAGTGATAGTGAGCTAGTAGTGGTGTATATAGACAATCATTACTGGGGACAATGATAGTGAGCTAGTAGTGGTGTATATAGACAATCATTACTGGGGACAATGATAGTGAGCTAGTAGTGGTGTATATAGACAATCATTACTGGGGACAATGATAGCGAGCTAGTAGTGGTGTATATAGACAATCATTACTGGGGACAATGATAGTGAGCTAGTGGTGTATATAGACAATCATTACTGGGGACAATGATAGCGAGCTAGTAGTGGTGTATATAGACAATCATTACTGGGGACAATGATAGCGAGCTAGTAGTGGTGTATATAGACAATCATTACTGGGGACAATGATAGCGAGCTAGTAGTGGTGTATATAGACAATCATTACTGGGGACAATGATAGCGAGCTAGTAGTGGTGTATATAGACAATCATTACTGGGGACAATGATAGTGAGCTAGTAGTGGTGTATATAGACAATCATTACTGGGGACAATGATAGCGAGCTAGTAGTGGTGTATATAGACAATCATTACTGGGGACAATGATAGCGAGCTAGTAGTGGTGTATATAGACAATCATTACTGGGGACAATGATAGCGAGCTAGTAGTGGTGTATATAGACAATCATTACTGGGGACAATGATAGCGAGCTAGTAGTGGTGTATATAGACAATCATTACTGGGGACAATGATAGCGAGCTAGTAGTGGTGTATATAGACAATCATTACTGGGGACAGTGATAGTGAGCTAGTAGTGGTGTATATAGACAATCATTACTGGGGACAGTGATAGTGAGCTAGTATTGGTGTATATAGACAATCATTACTGGGGACAATGATAGTGAGCTAGTAGTGGTGTATATAGACAATCATTACTGGGGACAATGATAGTGAGCTAGTAGTGGTGTATATAGACAATCATTACAGGGGACAATGATAGCGAGCTAGTAGTGGTGTATATAGACAATCATTACTGGGGACAATGATAGCGAGCTAGTAGTGGTGTATATAGACAATCATTACTGGGGACAATGATAGCGAGCTAGTAGTGGTGTATATAGACAATCATTACTGGGGACAGTGATAGTGAGCTAGTAGTGGTGTATATAGACAATCATTACTGGGGACAGTGATAGTGAGCTAGTAGTGGTGTATATAGACAATCATTACTGGGGACAATGATAGTGAGCTAGTAGTGGTGTATATAGACAATCATTACAGGGGACAATGATAGCGAGCTAGTAGTGGTGTATATAGACAATCATTACTGGGGACAATGATAGCGAGCTAGTAGTGGTGTATATAGACAATCATTACTGGGGACAATGATAGCGAGCTAGTAGTGGTGTATATAGACAATCATTACTGGGGACAGTGATAGTGAGCTAGTAGTGGTGTATATAGACAATCATTACTGGGGACAGTGATAGTGAGCTAGTAGTGGTGTATATAGACAATCATTACTGGGGACAATGATAGCGAGCTAGTAGTGGTGTATATAGACAATCATTACTGGGGACAATGATAGCGAGCTAGTAGTGGTGTATATAGACAATCATTACTGGGGACAATGATAGCGAGCTAGTAGTGGTGTATATAGACAATCATTACTGGGGACAATGATAGCGAGCTAGTAGTGGTGTATAAAGACAATCATCACTGGGGACAATGATAGTGAGCTAGTAGTGGTGTATATAGACAATCATTACTGGGGACAATGATAGCGAGCTAGTAGTGGTGTATATAGACAATCATTACAGGGGACAATGATAGCGAGCTAGTAGTGGTGTATATAGACAATCATTACTGGGGACAATGATAGCGAGCTTGTAGTGGTGTATATGCACAATCATTACTGGGGACAATGATAGTGAGCTAGTAGTGGTGTATATAGACAATCATTACTGGGGACAATGATAGTGAGCTAGTAGTGGTGTATATAGACAATCATTACAGGGGACAATGATAGCGAGCTAGTAGTGGTGTATATAGACAATCATTACTGGGGACAATGATAGCGAGCTAGTAGTGGTGTATATAGACAATCATTACTGGGGACAATGATAGCGAGCTAGTAGTGGTGTATATAGACAATCATTACTGGGGACAATGAAAGCGAGCTACTAGTGGTGTATATGCACATACACAATCATTACTGGGGACAATGATAGCGAGCTAGTAGTGGTGTATATACACAATCATCACTGGGGACAATGATAGTGAGCTAGTAGTAGTGTATATACACAATCATCACTAGGGACAATGATAGTGAGCAAGTAGTGGTGTATATACACAATCATTACTGGGGACAATGAAAGCGAGCTAGTAGTGGTGTATATGCACATACACAATCATCACTAGGGACAATGATAGCGAGCTAGTAGTGGTGTATATAGACAATCATCACTGGGGACAATGATAGTGAGCTAGTAGTAGTGTATATACACAATCATCACTAGGGACAATGATAGTGAGCAAGTAGTGGTGTATATACACAATCATCACTGGGGACAATGAAAGCGAGCTAGTAGTGGTGTATATGCACATACACAATCATCACTGGGGACAATGAAAGCGAGCTAGTAGTGGTGTATATAGACAATCATCACTGGGGACAATGATAGTGAGCTAGTAGTAGTGTATATACACAATCATCACTAGGGACAATGATAGTGAGCTAGTAGTAGTGTATATACACAATCATTACTGGGGACAATGATAGCGAGCTAGTAGTGGTATATATGCACATACACAATCATTACTGGGGACGATGATAGTGAGCTTACCCACAGCAAGGGGGGCACCCAGGACCACTGCAAGTGAAGTTACACCGCAATTTAACTCGAAATACAAGAGTTTAGACACAAGAGAATCCCCTAAGTGAAAGAAAAAATGGCCACCGAAAAAAAACGAAAACAAGGCTGCAGGACCCTAAACACGCAAAACACCAAACACCTACGGATTTTCGGAAAAAGACTGACGCGATCCAAGAACAAGCACACCAAATCAGCCACAGCCGCGTACCACACATTAGGCGCCATTTTACAACAGTAACTTACACAATGCGGAAGTACACAGCTACCCTAACGGATTTTACGCACGCACGCAGCCTATTTACACTACACACTGCGCACATTGCTCACACTTACAAAGCAGCTACACAGCACTCAACACACATTGTATGCTGCAGCAACATGAAAACAGATTGTCAGCTCTTCTGCACAATGCTTCCTGCATATATTACTTGAAAATAGATAGTATATTCATTTATTAATTATTTCATTAGCATAAAAAAAAAAAAAAAAAAAACAATGCTCATTGCACACAAACAACCAACAGCCTCGCAATGAGCGCCAAAGGCCCTCATTGCGAGCCATGTGATGGGCACCGAAGGCGGTCAGCGCAAGGCTCGCAATGACCCCCGAAGCATCTCGGAACAACAACAAAATGAAAGTCTGAACCAAACACCATTACCTGCCTTACAATCTTATTACTGTCATTTTTTGACGGGCAAGTCGCTAGTTCCATATAATTAGCAGTAAAATATCAGGCAGTGAGATAATAAAAAGAACATAACTTATAAATCCATGAACAATATCATTCTTTTGTTACAATTATGTTTATAAGGGGACTCATGTGGCTGATGTAGAAAGAGATACCAGCCAGGAATGGCGTGGGGAACGTGCTCCAATGACATCCGCCATGTTTATTATTGTTATTATGCATCGTATTATAATTGTTGGACTGCGAGACGTTGTCGCGCTTTGAGTGGTGTGTGCGACTTAGGCGATGAGCGCCAAAGGTGCTCATCACTTGCGAGCCTCGCAAAGCAAGGGGAGCCGTTAACTCTTAGCACTTAAGCAATGAGCCCTGAAAGCGCTCATCGAGTGCGAGCCTCGCATAGCGAGGCGAGCCGTTAAGGCACTAAAACTTGCAGCACTCGAAGTGAGGTGAGCAGTGGAGGCAATGAAACACGTGGGACTTCGCCGCAAAATACTTAGGAAAGCGCCTTAGGCTGCAAGCAGTCGACGAACGCAGGAAAATTAGATAGGAAAAATACGCAGTTAACGGCCGAACCGCACAAACCAAAAAAAATACACCAAAAACATCACACACAGCACGGGGAAACAGCCAGGACGTCAGAGTGAGGTGGAACGTGAAATTAAGTCGATTAAGTTAAGTTTCGGCCCTCGAAAGTCGGCTAAGCGAGAAAAAAAAAAAAAAGGAGGCAGCCAAACAAAATTAAAACAAGGTTACACGACCCTGGACCGCGCAAAATACTGCCAACCGCGTACCACTTTCACCCAGGAACGTCCGAGGTACAAAATACAGTATTACAAAGGACGGCAAATGCTTGCGAATCGCGTAGCACATAGACCATCTACGGTATATTACAATACTAACTTGCCACTAACATTAGGCATCTGCAGTAGCGCTTTACACAAATAACCCAGCGGGTTGCCCTCGCGCACGCAGCCTACTTCAATCTCTCTCCTCAGGCCAGCAACAGTCCCACTGGACATTATATGCTGCAGGACAATAAGAGATTGTTAGCTCTTCAGGCTATTGATTGTTACATATATTCATTAGAAAAAGGGAAACTATATTAATTATTCAATTAATTCATTAATTAGTATTAAACAAAACCGAGGAGCTAAAGGACACCCGAAGAGAGGCTCGCAATGAGCGCCGAAGGTCCTTAGTACAAAAACCATCACATTGTGTGCCAAACAGCATTGCCAGGCTTCACATTTTATTGACGGGCAAGTTGCTAGTAACACAATTGATATTTTATATGGATCAATAAAAGTTATGTTTTATATATCCATCACTGCCGGATTTATTGTTTATACCACAATCCCATTTAGCCAATCCGTGACCCGTATATCACAAGTGACATCACCGCAATTAAACACAACTAAAGACAACATGGAGAACAAACACAGAAGCTAAAAACAAACATTTTCAGCAAAAAACGATAGCAATACTCCAGATACTATATTTAGCAAATTGATTTTCCCCCACCCCAGCACCCAAAGGGTTATTTTACAATATGGCGTCCTATTATATATGGCCACACGCAGCAGCTGCTATGATATAGAGGGTCAGATAACAGAAGAAACCAACTTATAAGTAATGGATAATATTACTACTGGAGATCAGATACTCGGCTGGTGAGGCTGGCACCCACAAAAAGGGGCATTAAATGTATATTATATATAGATATGAAAGGTATAGGAGCCATGCAGCAAAGAAGGAAACTCCAGTGGGACTGCAGCACAAATGACTAATTACAGCAATTATTTTAATTTAACAAGAAAGAAAAGAAAAATATTTTATCCTAGCAGATTTCCACAGAAAAGATCGGGGGGTATTAGTTATCCTGCCACTTACCCACTCCGAGCATTAGAAATCCAGAGGGCATCATTAAATAGATCCTTTATTTCATTTTTTTGAAAAACTACAAAAATAATAATAATATTGATAATTAAAAAAGATAAAATAGAAAAAAAAACAGGTAGGAAGAGTAGACGTGAAGTAGAAGCGTCAAAGACAACACCAGCCACGTGTAGGGTTGAAAGTAAAAAAATAAAATATATATATATAAAAAAAATATATAAAAAAATAATATATATATAAATTCTGCCACCAAACTGGAGATGGGAGCACAAAAGGCCACTAGTGGCAACACGGATTGTTCTTTGACCACTACACTGGACCAAACATAACAGGGGACCAATGTCATTCAGTTATTGGAGGATACAGATATAGGATGGGCAGATCAATGGTCGCCATATACTGGTCAACTGACATTGGATTTAATACATGAATAAAGAAATACCGAAGAAAACGCTGCGTTTGTATTGAGATCTTCACCCGTGGCCTATACATTGGAGGAGTAATTAGTGGCTGGATATCACGGATTATTCTGAATATGTCTAATCAACGCTGGTTGTGACAAATAATAGGGTCCGGTTATACCAATATAGGTAATAAGCCCTGGCCCTTTATCACATCGTGCACAATGAACGCCCTATTAGACCAATTGCGTATATATAGTTGTCGTAATTACAATTTGTCGGTCACGCTATGTTAAAAGTTACGGGTTGCGCATTCAAGTCTGTAACTCGGAAGACCACCAAAAGACGCCAATTAATTAAAAAATAAACTTGCTAATTTGCTATTTAATTGGAGTTTTTGGGAGGTCTGAAAACTGCCAGGCAAGGAAAAAATGGCGGCCATAAAGCCATAACTTTTTTCAAGCACGTAAATGAGAAACATTTCATTCTTGGGGAAAGCCCGTAAATGGTTTCTCACACGTAAATGCAAACGGAGCACAGGGTAAGGAGAGAGGGGAGGGGGAAAAGAGACACAGGGGAGGGAGATAAGGGGGAGCAGAGGAGGGAGAGGGGGCAAAGAGTGGGGAGAGGCTCGCAATGAACGCCGAAGGCACTCATCGCAAGGCCCACAAGTTAGAGGGGGGGAGCCTCACATTATTATTCTAGTTCATTCATATAACGCGTCCGGCTCCTTTATCATTTCATTCATAGGATAAAAACATGGCCCCGTCTGGAAGAGACAGAGCGGCTACATTTTATCTAAGGGTTGTATAAAGCAGACAAGCTTGTGCCATCTTACATTATATCTGTGGTCCATTTAAGTGGAGATATATATATTGAAGGTTAGTTTATACAGTTGTCTCCGGATTGCTTAGTATGGTAATTTGTACCTCGATGTTCTTGTAGGTTTTGAAGCAAAAAAATAAAAAGATATATTACGACTAGTCAAAATAATTATTGATGTACACGAGACCGTGCCAGTCGCCGAGACAGACCGTGCCAGTCGCCGAGCCAGACCGTGCCAGTCGCCGAGCCAGACCGCGCCAGTCGCCGAGCCAGTCGCCGAGCCAGGCCGTGCCAGTCGCCGAGCCAGGCCGTGCCAGTCGCCGAGCCAGGCCGTGCCAGTCGCCGGATTGCTTAGTATGGTAATTTGTACCTCGATGTTCTTGTAGGTTTTGAAGCAAAAAAATAAAAAGATATATTACGACTAGTCAAAATAATTATTGATGTACACGAGACCGTGCCAATCGCCGAGACAGACCGTGCCAATCGCCGAGCCAGACCGTGCCAATCGCCGAGCCAATCGCCGAGACAGACCGTGCCAATCGCCGAGCCAGGCCGAGCCAGTCGCCGAGCCAGGCCGTGCCAGTCGCCGAGCCAGGCCGTGCCAATCAAATGCCAACCTAGTGCCCATCTGGGTATTTACAGCGGGTTCACAACAGCATCATCCAACCAGAAGCAGCTTAGACATAATTACAACTGGATATTAACAACTTTGAGTAGAAATGTTAGATAATTGAGTTTAAAGCTGAGTATTTAAAGCATGGACAGCATGAAAAGCTGCTCCCACCCCCCTAATGATCTCATGTGGTTCTCTCACAGTGCAGGAGATAAGCCCAAATAATATATAGTCACAGACTTTAGTATAGCTGTATCATTATTCTAACAGGGATGGGCAAGTGGGGTCCAGGAGAGCCCCACACAGGCTAGGATTTGAGGATATCCCTGCTGAGCACAGGGGAGTCACTTCTCACCTGTGCACAGAAATGTCCTTAAATCCTGTCCTGTGTGGAGCTATCCAGGACCGATCTTGCCCACCGGTTCTATGGACTCGCCCTCATGGTTTATTACCCACCACGTCAGAGCTAATCTCATAGTCATTAGCAGTTTCATTTATGCCAAAATCACAAAATTTGGAAACTATTAAATATTATTATAGGACCATTTTCACACTGATCTAATGAAACAAGTTACCACTTTGGGTCTAATGCAAATTAGTATTAACTTATTAACCGCCCCCTAAAGGGCCATCATGGTGCTCATACTATCATTTATTTTGGTTACTCTAAGGAAATAAAATCAATGTAAGTTTAAACCTCACTAAAGCTTACAACCTTAGCAGTGCTAGAGACAGTACTGATTGGGGCCTTCTGATTGGGGCACTATTTGCCTCCTTCCCTGCAATGGTTGTTGTAGAAAACCTATACCAGTCTAAAAACATTCAGGGCAGCCTCCTGGCCAGATCTTCTCACCTCCTGATGAGTGTTGGAGAGAGACAGCTCTGATACTAGGCTCACATTTTAGTTTTAGAAGCAGAACTGATTCTTCTCTTCCTCAAACACTGCCCGGTGAGGATATGAGCACCATGGGGGTCCTTCATGTACCACCTAGGGCTAGACATGATATGTACACATATGACAGTTTCTCATGTACACCCGTGTGACATATGTGTAGTTGCAGTGCCACCTCATCCCCAGCCGCACAGCACGCCCCCTCCTCACCGCTGGCCCGCCGGGCACTGAGCACATACCCGGCCAACACAGGTAGATAAACTCACAGCCTGGAACGTTCCTCACCTCAAGATTCTGCACCACGAGCCAGACACGCCTCCTCACCCTGGGCCACACCCTCTTCCTCACATGCCATAAGTAGACTACCTGGGGGCGTGGTCATATAGCATAGAAAAGGCAGCTATCGCCGCAACGGCGACGTCACAGTCCTAAGAGCCGCTATCGCCATCTTCGAAATGGGCAAGGTCTATGTTACTAATGAAAATCTAAGGTATTGTATATAGGTAACTTATTTGTTTGTTATCAAAAATGTATAGTGTTCCAGGCAGAGACTCGTACAAATTAAAACAATCGCCAGCCAGGCTAGCCATGTATTAAATAACCTCACTAAAGATGCCTGCTAAAACTTCAGGTTACCGATTGCCGCCACAGTTTAGTTCCCATGACAGATCACATGCAGACTGAGTCCCCGCCCACCCTTGTATCCAAGACAGCCCATTGGCTGCCAGCTCCCATTGTGCTGTCAAAAGACCACTGCCGACGTAGCTGACACGTGCTAGTTTGGCGCCTTATTTCAAAGCACCAGTGACGTCAGCAGTCTCATCTGTCAGATGAAGTGATGTGACAGGCTGGTCGCCATGTTTAATTAAAGCACCAAATCATATTACACAGCCTAATGGGTGTTCCTAAGTGTATAATATCCCTGGTTATCTATTCACTGACATGTACTTTAAAGGTACAAGCTGGCTTATAAATGCATCTGATAGAGCAGAATTAGTAGTGTATGAAAACAATGCATGAAAAAATACCAAAATAAGCAAATAAACTGTTACCCTGAAGTTTACTGGATTTCTTGTATTTGCAAATAGTTTTCTCTGAATGTTGACACGCCCTGAAAATCCCAGGAAAAATTAGCATAACTAATACAGACATGCTCAGTTAGCGCCTGAAGTCGCCCTACTGTGGGAAGTCACATGATCTCAGACGCCTCACTTTCCTTTAGATTTCTGTAATACCCAGAACAAGGTCGGTGTCATTCACTGATTGTTTTATCTACATCCCAGGTCATATTGCCCCGTGACCTCCCCCAGTCCTAGTGAATTGCCGCTGTGATCTCTCCCAGCCCCAGTGAATTGCCCCATGACACACTCACACAGACTCACTCTCACTCACAGACTCACTCACATATACACAGTACACAGTGACTCACACAAACACTCACACTCAGACACCCACACTCACACAGACACACTCTCTCCCACAGACACACACACTCACACACACTCAGACACCCACACTCACACAGACACACTCTCTCCCACAGACACACTCTCTCCCACAGACATACTCTCTCCCACAGACATACTCTCTCCCACAGACACACTCTCTCCCACAGACACACACACTCACACTCAGACATCCACACTCAGACACTCACACAGACACGCACACAGACACTGACACGCACACTCACACAGACACACTCTCTCCCACAGACACACTCTCTCCCACAGACACACACACTCACACAGACACACACACTCACACAGACACACTCACTCACACTCAGATACCCACACTCAGACACTCACCCAGACACGCTCACTCACACAGACACTCACACATACACACTCTCACTCACAGACATTGTCTATAAATCATAACTTCACAAACCCAAACACAAGGCACGTTAAATCAACACAATAACACATGCACTCTGGGAAAAAAAAAGGGAACACAAAAAAATCTTTAACTCTAAAAATTGGATATCCTCAGAATTTTCACAACACAATTTTGTACTAGGTGGATTTAGCATGATGGAGAAAAAACATAAATAGCAAATTACAAAGTTTACTAAAAATCCTAATGCTATGTTCACCCTAATTAAGTAACATTTAAGCATTTGTAATAATACAGCCTTCAAATGTAGGAACTAATATAATATATCTACTATAAAATTATGTGCTTATCTCTTTGAAGTTTACAATATGGACCTAGCAAATATCTAACATTCCTGTAGATAATCATATGCTCTCTGCTAGTTCCCAACATCAACACAAAAAATAACATATAACCTGATGTGAAATAAGAGGGGCTGCCTGTTTCTGTTTCCATAACTAATATTTTTCATGTAAAAAAAAAACAACCTTTTATGATCTCACATTGGATCAATTTCACACACCAAAAACCTTCATATCACGTGCTAAATTCTTTCTAAGAACTAACTTTTTAAAGGAATTATCCTTTCTTTCAAGTCCCTTTTCTACGTACATTTCCAACTAACGCACTCCTCTACACCTGAAACCTTTCTACAAACATTCAATCACGTGCTAAAATCACCTAAAAATCCATAACAATATTCCAAAAAACAGACATAATAGTTAATTCTTCTCTTTTTGTTCCATAACTTTTTAAACTATCATAAAAATAAAAAATCTCAGCAATGTACCAAATTCCTACGGTTAGGGCTATCCCTGCGTTTTACTCTGCCTCTATCCCCTTAAGTGCTTGTAACAAACTGCAATAAATTCTACAGGGTAAATATATTAAATAAAAAGCAATCTTTTCAGAAAAATCAGGAACAGTCAAAAATAGTAAACTCGGAACATAACATGTATGTTCTGCTAAAGAAAAATAATACTTTAAAGGCCAAACACAGAAAACACAACACCTTCAAATTGAAGCCATTGCAATGGAAAGGAAAAAACATAAAACAATTCACAGTTTCCGAAGTCTCAACCACACTACACACACTTCCAGAACACCGCAAATGCAGACACACTAAATGACAATAAAAACAGAGGGACAAACCCCCTTTCTCTCAAGTTCACACAATTTTTCATATTTCAACTATTTCTATTTCAACTTCTTCTATGTATAACAGTCGAACCTCCCTTTCTCCCTTTTTTACTTTTCTTCTTTTTCTCTCTCACATACACAATATTTACCTCAATGACACCATGTACTTCTCTCTCTCACTATGTATCTTTCTGGTGTGTTTCACACTCTTTATCTATATCTTTCACTCTCTGTCTCTATTTGTATATCTCTATTTTGTCACCTTTCTTCTATATATACATTTTAAAAGCTCTCTATTTTTCCATTTTGTTTCCATAAATATTTCAACAATCATTAAACATACATCATCTCACAGCCCACAGCCTGGCCAGGGACACTTTGTCCACTTCATCCACACATTAGTCGCCATTTCAATATTTTAGTACATTCCAGATATTCTTCCATCTTCACATCAGTTGGACTAGAGGCAGCGCTAGGCCCTTTTTCTTTTTATCAAACATACTCCATTTTGCACCAGTGGCTATTGAATCCCATTTGTGATGCTAAATAGGCCTTGATCGATTGGCGAATTCTCCTCCAGGAAACACCGGGTCCAGGGGGTGTTTTATGAACATGCGATCCAAGTCACGGCACCAAATGTTGTGGAAAAACATTTTCACTGACTTGCCATCGCCCAAAAAGAATATGGTAAGACGCAGAAAAACAGAGTCTCTGTCGTATTGATTTATTCACAAGTGCTTGGAGAGGACTTGTGAGTCTGCAGCCGTCTGCAGCACAATATTACATGCATACATTTTTATAAGTTACGGGATTTTGGTTAATAAGTGAACTCCCCTTTGCTCAAACCAATTACATAGCCGACAGTATTGGAATTAATTGGCGGGCTGCACAGGGATCTCTTATCTGGTACCGCCTGTGGCTACTTATAATTTCACAAATATCCTCGGCCTCTTCTTGTAATGTAATTATCATTCGTAATAACTAACTCCTTAGCAGGTTAGGGAAAGTGATACATATGCTTGTAATGTTGTAAAGGAATGTGTGCATAAATAGATATACGCACACACTCACACATATATATATACTAGCGACTTGCCCGTCAAAAAATGACGACAATAAAATTGCAAGGCAGGTAATGCTGTTTGCCACAGAGAGTAAGCGCATTGCGAGCCTCTGGGTCGGTGTATTTTTTGTTATCAGAGGCGCTTTTGCTCTTATTATAAGGTCCACGCTGATCTCCTTTTGGCGCTTATTGCAAGGCTCTCCCCTGGTATACTTTGTGTCCTATGAGCACCGTTGGCGCTCCTTGTGAGGCGCGCGGTGAAGGTCTTTGTGTTTTTTTGCAATACTGTGGTGTGTTTTTTTTTTGTTTTGTGTCTATATTTTTTTTAATGCTAATTAATTAATTAATTAATGAAATCATAAATTAATATACTTTACCTATTTGTAAGTAATATATGCAGCAAGCATTGTGCTGAAGAGCTGACAATCTGTTGTGATGTTCCTGCAGCATACAATGTAAGTTTGCAGTGTTGGGGAGCTGAGGTGTAAGTGTCAGCAATGTGTGCAGTTTGTAGTGTAAATAGGCTGCGTGCGGGAGGGGAAGCCGTAGCATGCTTTAAGTTAGTATTGTAAAATGGCGGCGAGTGTGTATATGGTACGCGGGTTTGTATGAGGAAGCGTCCTTGCTAAAGGTGTATGTTGTACCTCGTACCGGTTTTTGTAAAACTCGTATGTGCCTGGCAGTGTTTTGAGGCTTTAAGGGTCGCGTAGCCTCGTTTTCGTTTTTTTCAACGGCCATTTTTTCTCTCGCTTAGGGGATTTTCAAGTGTATAAGCTTTTTAAATTGGACTGAAATCGAGGTGTAACCTGACTCCCAGACGTGCTGGGTGTCCACCCTTGCTGTGGGTAAGGTTTTTATTTTATTTTTGTGTGTATTTTGTGTTTTCCACTGTGCGCGGGTTGTCCATTAAGATCATATTTTTGCAAGTCGGTAATGGATTTTTTCTAAGTCCCGCGGCTCGTATTTTTTTGTGTAAGTCCGTATTTAGTCATTGCGTGTGTTGTTTTTTTTTCAAAGTCCCGCTTCTGTGGTCGTTTGTAACCGCTTGTGAGGCTCCGTAGAGCCTCCACCTCCACAAATGCAGCCCACACTTCCAGAGGGTCCACATTTGCAGTCCAAAAGGCGCAGGGGTCGTAGCGATGAGTCCCTACAGCGCTCATCTCCACCAGCGCAAGGAGCTATTTGGTGATCCATCGCTGTTTATGTTCAGACTGAGGGTTTTATCTCATATCAGTGTTTTTGTGCTCTTTGGGCCTTATCCGTTTATCTGTCATTTAGGGATTATTTCAACTACCTCTCCTCAGTATAGATGTATACTTTTGGTGGTGCGAGTGTCATGGTCTGGGCCTGCATGAGTGCTGCCAGCACTGGGGAGCTACAGTTCATTGAGGAAACCATGAATGCCAACATGTACTGTGACATACTGAAGCAGAGCATGATCCCCTCCCTCCGGAGACTGGGTCACATGGAAGTATTCCAACATAATAACGACCCCAAACACACCTCCAAGACGACCACTGCCTTGCTAAAGAAGCTGAAGGTAAAGGTGATGGGTTGGCCAAGCATGTCTCCAGACCTAAACCCTATTGAGCATCTGTGGGGCATCCTCAAACGGAAGGTGGGGGAGCGCAAGGTCTCTAACATCCACCAGCTCCAAGATGTCATCATGGAGGAGTGGAAGAGGACTCCAGTGGCAACCTGAGAAGCTCTGGTGACCTCCATACCCATGAGGGTTAAGGTAGTGCTGGAAAGTAATGGTGGCCACACAACATATTGACACTTTGGGCCCAATTTGGACATTTCCTCTTAGGGGTGTACTCACTTTTGTTGCCAACGGTTTAGACATTAATGGCGGTGTGTTGAGTTATTTTGAGGGGACAGCACATTTACACTGTTATACAGGCCGTACACTTACATCTTCACATTGTAGCAGAGGGGCATGTATTCAGTGTTGTCACATGAGAAGATATAATAACATATTTACACAATTGTGAGGGGTGTACTGAGATACTGTATATATACATACACACACACACACACATATATATATATATATATATATATATATATATATATATATATATATATATATATATATATGTAAATAAATAGAGCATCTGTGTTCACATTTGAATGTCTAAAACAAGTTAAAAAACCTGTTTTCAGCTCAAGATTCTGAGAAAAACAGTTATTACACTGCATTCTGGGAAGCTGAGCAGGGACATGCAAATGTGGCCACAAATGCCTCACTCTTCAATCCATAAACCATTTTAAACATGGCTTCCTTTAAGCTTATGCCTGCTGCATTCCACAGCTTTTATGCAAAGCCAAGGTTGGATTGTACACAAGCTGGGAATCCTATCCACGTACAGCTGTTTCAAGCTGACTGGCTATCATCAGCGTGGGCGGGATCCCAGCTTGTGTTGTGGACCTTATGAACTACCTACTCATAGGGCATAGTGATAGGAAAGTAGAATGAACTTGTAATGGAGGAGGTCTGCTGAAGCGGGAGGCTTCCTCCATAATGGTTCAGCAGTGCAGGAGCATCTCTAGCATGTTTGTGTAGGGTGCTATGGTGGTAAGTGAGAGCGAGGACATCCACTTGTGGTTATGGGAGCAAGAGATTCAAGGGTGGAAGTTAGAGTCAAGTTGTGATGTGTGATGGCAATGTCTGGGCATGTGAGGGTGGCGAAAGTGGTTGTAGCGCAGAGGAAAGTTATTGTGGGTCAAGCACTTTCAGGTCTCTGTGGGTTCTGGTGGCTAATCGTGAAGATGGGTAGAGAGTGGGAGGTGTGGAAAGGCTGTAGGTTAGGAGATGGTTGTCAGAGAGCGAGTGGGCAGATGATAAGGTTGGATATAGTGAAGATTTGTAAATATGAGGTCAATGGAGTGGCCATCATGGTGAGTTGGGGATTCTGTCCATTTTGAGAGGCCAAGAGAAGAGGTGAGTGCAAGTAGTTTTATGGCTGTAGGGGCGGGGGGAGTGGCAGTGGCAAAGTGGAAATCACCAAGAACCAGAGAAGGTATGAAAGTGGGCCAGGCGGCAAAATGATCCAGGAATGGAGAGGCTGGTCCAGGCGGCCGGAAGATGGCAGCAACTCGCAGAGAGATGGGTGAGAAAAGACGATAGTGGGAGCTCGAAATATGAGAATTGGAGGGAGGCAACTGGGGAAAAGCAGATACATGTGCCTGAGAAGAAAGTAATATACCCACACCTCCATCTTGATAATATATTCTAGATGAAGAGTGAGGTAGCCATGGACAAACATATTTAAAAGTTGTATATATATATATATATATGTATGTATGTGTGTGTACAATAAATGTCTACCTCCACTAACAATATGCACAGGTATACAAGACTGTAACATAAATAATATTTTTTTGTAATATTGGTTTCCATCTTGAACTGTTATTCTCAAGTGTGCTATTCAGTGAGCAGTTTACTACTAAACAGAATAGAGATCTTATCCGAATCTACTCTTCCTCATCATTCTCACAGATATCTAATTTATATAGTAAGAAATAAAAAATGTTGTCCATCAATAAAGTAAAACCGAAAACAAAATTAAAATCTGGACATATATATTTTAAACATTCAAGATATATATTGGACATCATGAAGTTCTTCAGAAGAGAATACTATAAATATGATCCTTTTATCATATTTTATTTTAGGTATGTGGCTACACCAGCTGGGTATTAAAATGAACTCTAGGTGGCGCTAGCATTTAGCATAAATATCTACATGTCCCTGAAATGTCTTTTAGCAGGTGATACATTAGATACATATATATATATATATATGAATAGCGCACCGTCATCGGGGCGCCGAGAACTGCGCTATGATGGAGCTCTGCAAGGCAAGCAGGGTCTGCTTCTCATGTGCGAAGCTCTTTGTGACATTTGTTATATACCCTGGATGGTATAGTTAAGGGGTGCATGATATAGGGGTCCAGGCAGAAGTGTTTAATCTGGCAAAACCCACAGACAGATGCAGCTACCTACACAGCTCCAGTTTCCATCCCTCCCACACCAAACAAGCCATCATCCATAATCAAACTATTAGATACCATAGGATTTGATCAAACACTGGAGACCGTGATAAAAATGTAAAAACACTGCCTGAATCTTTCAAACAAAAGGGTTACAAACCCAGTATTATTACCCCCAAAATAACCACTACCATAAAAATTCCCACAGGAACACCTATTAGAGTACAAAACAAAAGAAACTACTTCACGTATACTTCTAGTGACCACATACCATCCAATTTTAGAGAAAATTTGGAAAATAATCAAAAGATTTACAACCATTACTAAATGAAGATACTGAATTAAAATATATATTCCCCAAACCTCCCATCCTTGCATTTAAACAACCACCAAACCTGAAACAAAAACTTGTCAGCAGAAAATTGGCCAATGAACAACTGAATACAAAAAATGGAACCAAACCTTGTAACAAACGTGCCTGTAAATTATGTCAACACATTTGTAATGATGATACAGCCACACATAACAACAAAACCTATCACATCAAAGGATCGTATTCATGTACATCGTCCAATGTGGTTTATATAATACAATGTACTTTATGTGACACGGGCTGTTACATTGAAGAAACCGGCCAAAAAATGCATTTCAGGATGAATTTACACAGACATTCAATAAGAGAGCATAATGAAGACTGTTATTGTAACCCGGGTGGACACCATTTTAGCCAGAATAAGCACTCCGTCCAAAACCTATAAGTGTAAATACTCAGAGGAAAATTTTAAAACATCCAAGAGAGAAAAACATTTGCAATAAAGATGATCACATTCTTCAACACTAAGATTATAGGACTTAATATGGACTTGAGTTTTCTAACACATTATCAGAATTTCATTAGATTTTTTCTTATTATACAATAATAGACTTAGCACTCTTAGTGAGATGTTTGTCCAACAGGAAAGATATCACTGTGGACTACAGTGCTCTGTTTTTCATGTATATATTGATGTATATTTGTATATAATATGTGTATATATGTTTCCTTTACTATGTTGTGTTTATTCCCCATATATGTATTTACCTGATGAGGTTAGATGCTGTCTCCACTCTCTCTGCATCTGCTGTTATTATTCAAACTGAGGGTTCCATCTCATGTAGTATTGCTTGAGACTTGATAAAGAGAGGTTAAGCCTCTCGAAAGCTCATCATTATAAATAAGATGTTTGTCCAATACAAAAGGTATCAAATTATATTGCAAAACTCATTATTAATCTATATATATATACATTAATAATTACTAAATTACTATATATATACATTATTACTATCTAGTATTTATAATCCACCAACATATTCTACAGGGCCGTACATAGGATGATCAGAACATAAAAACAACATAAATTCAGATTAAATAAATAGAGAGCCCTGTCTTTGAGCTTATAATCTCACATTTGGATCACTTTCTTAAGCATACTATAAGATTAAAAACTTGCATAGTTACACTCTAATGGATTTGGAAGGGGATAGATACATTGGGCATATTAAGAATGAAGGTGATAAACCTCATTAAATAGGTTTGTTTTTAGTGAGGTTTTCAAGGACTTGAGACAGGAGTAAAGTCTAGTGGAGCAAAGTAAGAAGTTCCAAAGAATTGGTGCAGCACAAGAAAAGTCATGAAGGCGGGAATGAGAGGAGGTGATAAGAGAGAAGTAAAGAAGAAGGTCATTAGCAGAATGGAATGGGAGGGTGGAGGAGTATTTTGAGATGAGATTCGAGATATAAGGGTGTGCATTATTATTGAGGGCTTTATACGTTAAGGTCATGATTTTATAGTTTATTCTGGGGGTTATGGGTTCCAGTAGAGTGACTAACAGAGAGGAGCTGCTGACATTGAGCATTGGGTATTGTAGATAAGTCTACTGGATGCATTCATTATAGATTAGAGTGGTGATAAGTGGGTGACGGGGGGGAGGCCAGTAGTTGAGATGAGATATGAGAGAATTCAATAGAATTTTAGTTGTGTCTTGTAAGATAGTAACATATTTTGGAGATCTTTTTTAAATGACATAGACAAGATTTGGTAAGTGAATTTATATGAGGACTGAAAGAGAGGCACGATCAAGAAGAACCCCAAGACAACATGCATGGGAGGTGGGAGGGATAATTGCAATGTCAGGAATGGATGCCGTAATAGAAGGTGGAAAAATAAGGAGATTGGTTTTTGACATGTTAAGTTTGTGATGGTGGGTGGACATCCAGGAGGATATGTTAAAGAGGCAGTTGGAAACTCGTGCTAGAATAGAGGGGGGTGGATCTGGTATTGAGAGGTAAATTTTAGTGTCGTCTGCATAGAGATGATATTGAAAAATGAAAAATTTTAGTAAGGTTCCAAGTGAGGAAGTATAGATGGGGAAATGGAGAGGGCCTAGGACTGATCCTTGGGGTCCACCAACAGACAGGCGGCGAGGTGAAGAAGTGGTGCCAGAAAAAGAGACACTAAATTTCGACCTTGTAGGTATGATGTGAGCCATGACAGCAGAGTCACAGATACCAAGAGAGTAGAGAATTTGGATTAGAAGAGGGTGGTCAATTGTGTCAAAGGCAGCAGAGGTATCTAGGAGGGTTAGAACAGAGAAATTACCCTTTGACTTGGGGGTGAACAAGTGGTGATGACCCACGTTTGCCCACCTGACTTTAGCTTACAGGAATTCCTCTGGGTTGTCAATTTTAGGGGTAATTTTTCAAGGCCCAGCCTGCTTGTAAGTCCATTAACATCCAGTCCTCATGATGCAGGAACACAGGAACGCAATACTACCCCAGTGGCCAGGAGCAGAGTCCTTCATAATATTTCCTTCTGGTTAAAATTTTTATATCCCATCAGAATAATCCACACACCTCAATTTATGCATGATAACTGACTTCATTTATTGATCTCACATAGTGTTTATATATTTCAGACCCCCAAGTCACACCCCTTAGTAATCCCTCTAAACCAATCCTCAACCCTTCTCCCTCTAGCTATGTGACCCATTTGTCAATCAATCAGCCCTTCTGAATACCCCCTGTGGTTTTGGTGCCTACCAGGCTAAATAACTAATTGGACCTTTTCTCAGAGTTAGGAGAATGCACACAATACATTTCCTTTGTCTGAAGGCTACCTGTCCAGGATGAGAAACACTTCACACCTTAGTGGTAGGAGATGTCCGGAAGCCTGAACCGCAAGGAGGCCAGCATTATAAACACTTGCTTATAGACAAAGCGTCTATATGCCACCCCCACTACTTCTCCTGGATTATTTCTGCCCCTCAAAACAGATAACCCCCATAGCTGGACTCCCTTCACCCCCAAGCTTCTGGTAATGCACTCTATCAAAATGCTGCCTGTACATATTAAGCATGCCTGTGTATAACCCCCACATCAACAAATACACACTCATAAACCCTGCTTTACATCATATAGTGACCCCAACATTGATATTATTGAGGCCCACCCTACTACACATAACAACATCATTTATGAAATACACCCCATTAACCAGTAATATGAAGCAAGTCACTAGCACAAAGCACATTCTGAATACACATCGTTTCTGATTAAGCCAACAAGTCCAATGGGGGGCCCTTCTGGAGTCATTAGTAACTTTTGTGAGAGCTGTCTCTGTGGAGTGTTGGGGCCAGAAGCCGGATTGGAAAGAGTCAAGGAGAGAACTGGAGAAAATAAATTGGGTAAGAAGAGTATTGATGCAGTTTTGAAGCCAGGGGAAGTAGAGATATAGGGTGATAGTTGCAGTTTCCGTGTCAGATGAGGGTTTCATTAGAGTAGGTGTAATTATGGCATGTGTTGTTGGTGATGGAAACTTTCCAGTGTTTAAGGAGAGGTTGAATATATGTGAGAGAGCAGGGATAAGTGTGGTAGAGAGGTGAGGGGTAAGCTGAGATGAAATAGGATCTAGAAGACAGGTAGCAAGGCGAGAGGTTGATAAGAGATTGGAGACAAGAGATAAGAGATTCATCTTCACTTGCAAGGTCAAAGGAGTCCATAGTGTTTGTGGGAATGTAGAAAGGTTGAAGGTTTGGTGTTGTTGGTTAGTTGAGATGAGGAAGTGTGTGAGCTGGGTTAAGAGGAGAATTTGTTTTCAATCTCCCTCTCTGTGTCCTTTTAGGCTGTGTTACCAGCTTTAGGCATATCACAGGATGGTTTATGCACAAACCAGGAAACCTACCCACATTGTGGGGCTGGTTCTTGGATTGTAAATGGATGGGATCCAATACGATTGAAACGGTGCTCTCTGTGGGTAAGTTTCCTGGTTTGTGCATAATCCATCCTGTGCTATGCTTAAAGCTGGTAATACAGCAAGCATATGCCTAAAAGGATCATTTTATTAGAGTGTGAATTGTGGTCTCATTTGCATGTCCCTGCCCAGTGCATCCATCGTATGTTACTACTGGGAATACCAGAGTCCCAACTATGCAGACCTTTGTTGATATTTTAATACATTTACCTTTTACTAGCTTGCCATAGCTTTCCTCCCCAGAAGCAAACATATTTTCATTTTATGGCTACAGTCTCCATCTGAAGAAATCTTGGATCCCAGAAAAATTAAATCTGTCAATGCCTCCACTTCTTCCCTATTTGCCAGGAACTGAGATTGCCGTTTGCCATGATCTTTATCTTTTTAACATTGAGCACCAGGCCAGCTTTTGCACTCTCTTCTTTTACCCTCATCACTAGGTCCTTTAGTTCCTCCTCACTTTCACCCATCAGAGTAGTATCATTGGGGTATCTGAGGTTGTTGATATTTCTTCCAACAATATTGATTCTGGCTTTGGACTCATCCAGTCCGGCCTTACACATGAGGTACTCTGGGTATAAGTTGAATAAATAAGGTGACAACATACAACCTTGTCGCACTCCTTTTCCGATCGTTAACCATTCTGTTGTCCCATGTTCAGTTCTGACCGGGGCTTCTTGGTCGGCATACAGATTCTTTAGGAGGAGGATGAGATTATCTGGTATGCCCATCTCTTTAAGGACATGCCACATTTTGTTATGATCCACACAGTCAGAGGCTTTAGAATAGTCTATGAAGCAGAAGTAAATGTATTTCTGGAACTCTCTTGCTTTCTCTATTATCCATCGGACATTGGCAATTTGATCTCTTGTGCCTCATCCTCTGTGGAACCCGGCTTGCACATCTGGTAGTTCCTGGTCCATATATTGTTGGAGCCGAGCTTGTAGGATAGTAAGCATTATATATATAGTATGTTTTTATTTTTATTATTTCTATAATTTAGCTGGCCCCTCCCAGCCCCCCAATGACCCACCCAGCTGCAGCAGCCCTCCTTTCTTAATGTGGGTTTCTTAGGGGGGGATTCACTGGGGGTTCAGTGGTACTGCTAAACCTCCACTGCTAGCGCTTCTTCTCTCAGGGGTGGGGATTCCCCAACAAAATCACAAGTGTGTGATGCATTCAGGATTCCCTCCCATGCCAAGAAGAACCCATGACAGGGAAGGGATAGCACAACTACTGAACGATCAATGAATTTCACCCGGGTGCCACTAAGAATCTCAAATATAGGTCAGGGACTGAGGGGGTTGTAGGGGCCAGGATGCGGGGCCCACTACACTACAGAAATAAAAAAAAAATAAATACAAAAAAAGAAGAAAAATTAAGACAGCACAGAGGAGTGCAAAGGTGCTTTGCACCGCCAGCACCTGCAGTAGTTCTTACCCCTGTAACCAGGCCAACTCCAAAATAAAACTGTAGTTCTAACATTTTTAAACTTTTGTTTCAGATAACAGATAATTGCTGCCCAAGGCAAATATTATTTCTAATCCCAGAATGCTTTGCTTATCACTCATAAAGGATCTAAAAATGTGTCTGAAAAGTGTTATAAATGACATAGAAACATCACTGAAAGCTGTGATAGCTTAATGTAAATGTACATTGTAACTGTATAGAGACCGATCAATGTCACTGTAACCTCTCTGTACTTTGTAACTACAAAACTAATCATCCTCTTGAATACGAAGACTGCGAAACGGCTCATCGTTATCAGACAAAGTGAAGAAATAATAGATACATAGAGAGAAAAATCAATTGCACAGAGTATTGTGAGATTATATTTTAGATCTAAAGCCGTTATCTGATATCAGGAACAATAGGACTTTGCTGACTTCGCATTTAAAGGGATTGTGCAGATAATAAAATAAAAATAATGGAATGAAGTGTCCGGGCTCAGAGTTTTGGGTAATCCAATATGTAGGTCACCAGAGAAAGAGTTTACATGGATGGAAAGAGATCAGAGAGAAACAGATCGGACAGAACTGGGGATCATCAATGAGTGGAGCTGTAGGGAACAAGGGTGGAAGAGTGGAGCTGTAGGGAACAAGGGTGGAAGAGTGGAGCTGTAGGGGCAAGTGTGGAAGAGTGGAGCTGTAGAGAACAAAGGTGGAAGAATGGAGCTGTAGGGGCAAGTGTGGAAGATTGGAGCTGTAGGGAACAAAGATGGAAGGGTGGAGCTGTAGGGAAAAGTGTGAAAGATTGGAGCTGTAGGGACAAGTGCGGAAGATTGGAGCTGTAGAGAACAAAGGTGGAAGGGTGGAGCTGTAGGGTCAAGTGTGCAAGATTGGAGCTGTAGGGAACAAAGGTGGAAGGGTGGAGCTGTAGGGTCAATTGTGCAAGATTGGAGCTGTAGGGAACAAAGGTGGAAGGGTGGAGCTGTAGGGACAAGTGTGGAAGGGGGGAGCTGTAAGGAACATATGTGGAAGAGTGGAAGAGTGGAACTATAGGGATAAAAGATGAAATAGTGGAGCTTTAGGCGACAAAGGTGGATAAGTGGAGCTGTAAGTAACAAATGTGGAAGAGTGGTACTATAGGGATCAACGATGAAAGAGTGGAGCTGTAGGGGACAAAGGTGGAAGGGTGGAGCTGTACGGACAAGTGTGGAAGATTGGAGCTGTAGGCAACAAAGGTGGAAGGGTGGAACTCTAGGGAACAAAGATGTAAGGCTGGAACTTTAGGGAACAAAGGTGGAAGGGTGGAGCTGTATGCACAAGTGTGGAAGATTGGAGCTGTAGGGAACAAAGGTGGAAGGGTGGAGCTGTATGCACAAGTGTGGAAGATTGGAGCTGTAGGGAACAAAGGTGGAAGGGTGGAGCTGTAGGGTCTAGTGTGCAAGATTGGAGCTGTAGGGAACAAAGGTGGAAGGGTGGAGCTGTAGGGTCAAGTGTGCAAGATTGGAGCTGTAGGGAACAAAGGTGGAAGGGTGGAGCTGTAGGGTCAAGTGTGCAAGATTGGAGCTGTAGGGAACAAAGGTGGAAGGGTGGAGCTGTAGGGACAAGTGTGGAAGATTGGAGCTGTAGGGAACAAAGGTGGAAGGGTGGAGCTGTAGGGTCAAGTGTGCAAGATTGGAGCTGTAGGGAACAAAGGTGGAAGGGTGGAGCTGTAGGGACAAGTGTGGAAGATTGGAGCTGTAGGGAACAAAGGTGAAAGGGTGGAGCTGTACGGACAAGTGTGGAAGATTGGAGCTGTAGGCAACAAAGGTGGAAGGGTGGAACTCTAGGGAACAAAGATGTAAGGCTGGAACTTTAGGGAACAAAGGTGGAAGGGTGGAGCTGTATGCACAAGTGTGGAAGATTGGAGCTGTAGGGAGCAACGGTGGAAGGGTGGAGCTGTATGCACAAGTGTGGAAGATTGGAGCTGAAGGGAACAAAGGTGGAAGGGTGGAGCTGTATGCACACGTGTGGAAGATTGGAGCTGTAGGGAACAAAGGTGGAAGGGTGGAGCTGTAGGGAAAAGTGTGGAAGATTGGAGCTGTAGGGAAAAAAGGTGGAAGAGGGGAGCTGTAGGGAACAAAGGTGGAAGAGTGGAGCTTTAGGGAACAAAGGTGGAAGGGTTGAGCTGTAGGGAAAAGTGTGGAAGATTGAAGCTGCTAGGTATCAAAGATGATGGAGTGGAGCTTTCAGGACAAAGGTGGAAAAGTGGAGCTGTAAGGAACATAGGTGAAAGAGTGGAGCTGTAGGGAACAAAGATGGAAGAGTGGAGCTATAAGGGGCATATGTGGATGAGTGAAAGAGTGGAACTATAGGAATAAAAGATGAAAGAGTGGAGCTTTAGGCGACAAAGGTGGATAAGTGGAGCTGTAAGGAACAAATGTGGAAGAGTGGTACTATAGGGATCAAAGATGAAAGAGTGGAGCTGTAGGGGACAAAGGTGGAAGAGTGACGCTATAGGAAACAAAGGTGGAAGAGTGGAACTGTAGGGAACAAAGACAGAAGAGTGAAGCTGTATGGAACAAGGGTGGAAGAGTGGAGCTGTCGGGAACAAAGATGGAAGAGTGGAGTTGTAGGGAACAAATGTGGAAGAGTGGAGCTGTAGGGGAAAATATAGGAAAATGGAGCTCTATGGAATAAAGGTGGAATAATTGAGCTGTAGAGAACAAAAGAATAGAAATGAACTAATGACATTTTAACTTTTTTATTTTTATTCAAAGGATTGACATAAAAGATAAATATTACACCCAACATAATAAAATCATCTTGTTACAAATATCAAACCAAAACGTTAGAGATATTCATTTGTAAACAATTAACAATACTACGGTGGAAGATAAAGTGCTTGTGAGGAAGTTTTATAAAAATGGGGTTATGTGAGCCACATACTTTCCCCAATGTAACTGCAGGGGTTAACTTTCCAGATTAGTCGATTAGCTACACCTGAAAAGACCTGATTTAAGACTGCTCCTGAAGTATGGGTGGGGCTGCTTCTGGACTGAGTGTCGGCAGATTTTCTGAGTTGGAGAAATACACACAGTTATGGACTGAGTGTGTGCAGTTGGCCTGAGTTGGAGAAAGACAGACAGAGACACAGCAGCTGATGATCATTTGGAGCAGAGTGGAGACCTGGAAATCTGAAGAAAAATACAAGACAGTGATTTTCAAACTATAATTTTCTTTGATTGGTTTTGGTTTATTATTTTTGTATCACTGGCTAAAGTTTTAGTCAAACTTGGAAAAGTATATATAGCCTCTTGTATGTTTCTCCATCAAAGTGCCAGAAACATGGGAGACTGGGACCTTGTCACAGTTGATATAACCAAATGACGTACAATAAAACAAACATGCTGACTCAAACAAGCTTAAACGGACACATTTAATGGATTAAAGGGTCAGTCCCATCTAGAGGCAGAGAATCCCCATTACTGTGACATTAGACGTAGTTTAATGATTCAACGCCCTGCCACCCCCTATTTATTCTCCCTATTTCTCCCAAACAACATGACAATACTTTTTTTTATCTGAATGTAACTTGCACTGAAGACAATAGGCCCAAAGCTCCAGGAGATACTTATTATCTACATTGATGCCAGTTAATCAAGATACTAGAATATTTGTGGGTGGATCAGAAAGGCCAATTGAGAACTAAAAATTGCAAACTTCAGTGTTGGTTTATTGTAGGAAAATATTTTTTTCTTCATAATATTCAGTACTTTGTATTACTTATGCTTTATTTGGAACCTCTGCTGTTTTATTTAATGACAGGAACATCGTCAATAGGTTAACTCACAATAATATTTCTTGCTGCACTTGTGTAATTTGTAATGTTCTGTGTACAATCCGTGTTCTTGATGTGTCTGTGCCTGTTGTACACTGAGTGCTGTTGGTAAGGAATAAAATCAATGCCTTCGGGTACTTCTACTTCTTGAGACATGTCTGAGTGGTCTGACGTCTTGTAAGTCACACTGTGATTAATCTCTTCCCTCAATGGCTCCTTCAGACATGTGAAGTGGGTAAGATCACAGGACCTGAGCCTTCAACCATCTCATGACTAGTTTGGACATGTGGGGGTGGGATTGTCCCCCTGCGGCAGTGTCTCTTGTTCAGATGACTTGTGGTGTAGATGAGGTCACGATGCTGCTGACCTGACAAGTTCTACAGAAGCAGGGAGCCCTTTAATATTTTCCCATCTTAGTTCCCTTGTGTGAGTTAACCCCCTACATCCATTTCAGGAATCCTAACAAATATAAATAAAAGTATTTTAGAGTTACTATGAAGCTGTCAAAAAAAATATATGCTGTGTGTTTATATAGAGCCCTATTCAATTGGCCGAATCACAATTTAATAAGGCTGTATGTGTCTGCGGGCAAGCTGCAGGCTCCCGTTCGTCTCTGATTCCGACGCTATTCGATTGCAGGAGCCCGCAAGTTACGGCCGAAGCCTCAAGCTCGTAAATCACTTCCGCGGCGCAAACTGTTAATGGGCTGGCCGAGATGTGATACGCTGTTACGATCCAATCACGGTACAACGTAGTGTGACGCAGGCCTCTCAGCCAATAGAAAGCGGTCTGACCGCAGATGATTGACAGTGAGAGATTATAAAGTTGCGTTCCACCCGTCCATGCGTTGACTGTGTTATATTTTCTTACGAAGTAGCGCGCCAGTCCCGGAGTTGGAGGTTTTTGAGTGAGAGACAGTAGGCGATCAGTGAGAGCAGTAATTTGCGGTTTTGTTTATTCCTATTGTTCTATTTACAATTTTACACTTAATCCTTGTTTACACATAATTACAGATTACACATAATAGCAATACACATACATTAACAATTCTTAAATACACATAATACACACAGCTTTTATACAGAAAAAACTTTTTTTTTTTTTTTTTTTATATTCTTTTTGGGATTTAAATGGAGGGAGGAGAGGAGGAGATGAGGAGAGGCAAGGAGGAGAGAGAGGTGGCCCTGGGGAGTGGTGGAGAGGAGGTGGACTACTGGTGGAGGAGAGGAGGTAAGGAGTAGTGGAGGAAAGGAGGAGGAAGTTGGGAGTGGTGGTGGTGGAGGAGGAAGAGGTGGTGGAAGTGGTGGAGGAGAGTGGAAAGGAGGAGGTGGGTGGTGGCAGGGCGGCCATAGCAACCGGCACATTTAGACCAGAGACAGAGGGGGAGGGCCTGATCCTGGGGGGAGGTAGTTCAGGGGAGGGACAGACCTCAGGGACAGGTCAGGGAGGCAAGGATACCCGTCCACAGTCGGGAGGGCAAGCACAGGGCCCTGAAGTACACACACCAGCAGAATGTGGTCATCCTTGGTGCCATTCATGGCCGCCCTGAGATCTATGCAGGGCGGGAGCGAAGTCAGGCCAGGGCCTAGGGCCAAGGCATGGAAGGAGGTAGCGGCCAAGGTAACAGCACAGCGCAAAGGGAAGTGAGGTCCATCAAGCACCGTTTTGATGCCATCAGGGCCAAGGTAAGGAGGATGATGGCCAAAGAGGACAATCAAGTGTCTGTGCACTATGAGTGGGAGAGGGTGGCCAAGGATCTTCTCAGCCAGAGCCCACCGCTGGAGCTTCAAGTCTGGTGGCCCAGCAGGACCCAGCCTCCATGTGAGGTGAATATCACATACACCAACATGCCACCACATGTACATCACACACACTACACATGTACATGATGACCAACAAGGACACTGACATGTCAGCTCCATTGAATTAACCAGGGATAGATGGATACCTCATCCAATTCATGTAACTTACAGATCTCTGTCATTCATGGGCACAACAAGAGTAATCAACCAATAGAGAGTGCATGTATTTGTGTGCCCACTGCAGCATATGCAGTTACAGACTGCAGCCAGAATCAAGATAGCGTTAGGAGCCACATCTAGCAAATGCTATCTAATCTGAGTTGCAATTAGGAGAATCCTCCAGGTTGAGGCCTATATGTCAGATAGTTAGGAATGCACACAAAACAATGACTTATTAGAACATATAACTTTATTTTCTATCTTTCGGCATCAAGAAAGTCTAGGTCCAGTGGCCATGTGGTGGTGTAATATGGCCACTATTTGTTGTCCCAATGTAGATGTGATGAGTGATATGTGTATAAGATGACCTTTGTATTTTTAGGGTCCACATTAGAGCCTCTGTGAGTGAGAAAGGGTTAATATGTTAGCTATTTTCATGTATTGTATTGCAATTTAATGAGGTAGTGTGTCTTTAATAGCTTTCCGCTTTTACAGCATGACTTTTCATATTGGCATTAGCATGACTATTACAACCTATGAGAAAAATAAAATTGTATTTTTTGCAATATTTGATATTTGGGAGTTGTTGTGCATGTGCGTGTAACGCCTTCCATTGCTTTCCCCATATTTTAAAGTTTATTGGTGTCTTTATGTTGTCATTTGCAGTGACAAACTAGTCTGTAAACCGTTTGCGGGTCCTATTTGGAACTCATAAGCTTTGGGCTGCCATTTGGTGTTTGCGGGCTTGCAGTTGAATAGCGATTTGCGATTTTAGTGATCGGAAGTCTTGCGGATGTGAAAGATCAATGGCTTCGGGAGGCTGTAAATTCTGGTTTAAACCATTGCAATGTTTTCAAGGCCTTAACCCGTAACCCGTTCGGAGCCCACAAAAAAAACGCCAATTGAATATCAAATTAACTCATGGCCTCATTTACGGGCTACAGTAACTAACAATAGCTGAATTGAATCGGGCTAATGGTGTCACACTGCTTCACTTCCTACCAGCACTACATACATGTTGCCCTACCCCCTCCCGGGAACAGAATACACATTGAAGACGTGTTCTATCTTCCCCTGTCAGAACTGAGTATAAACTGCCTCTCTCACCCACTGCCAGCATTGAATACACGTTATCTCCTCCCACTCTTCCTCCTCCTTAGTCAATGTGATTTGATCAATGGGACCAGCAGTTGTGCGTCCACCAATGAAAAGTTTTAACAAGTGACCCCTCCTCCAACTCCGCCTGATACAGATTGTTAAAGGTGTTTCAATGATCTTATCTGCTCAATCATAGGATGAAATAAAATATTCTATCAGTGACCCCAACACTCACACTCTATGCTAGGTACAGCCATCGAGCAGAAAGTCAGGAAGGCAGCTATCTTCACCATTTGAGTTGTTGTTGCCAGGGATTGGCTATCCAGACCTGTCACACTTGTCAGTCCATCACCGTCTGGGCTCCCCTACCCACACATGGTGGCACCATAACTGTATTGTGTAAGTGAGGAGCTTGTGTTGGATCCTGGGGCAGCAGATGATTCGAGAAGGATGAGACAATATGGAAGAAACCAGATGTAAGACCAAGGTATGAGGGTAACGATGGCCCATGGTGAGAGGATGAAGTAGCAGAACACATGGTCTTTAGTCTATGGGGATCTAAGATGTATGAGGGTATCGATGCCCCATGGTGAGAGGATGAAGTAGCAGAACACCTGGTCTTTAGTCTCTGGGGATTTAAGATGTATGAGGGTATCGATGCCCCATGGGGAGAGGATGAAGTAGCAGAACACATGGTCTTTAGTCTATGGGGATCTAAAATGTATGAGGGTATTGATGCCCCATGGTGAGAGGATGAAGTAGCAGAACACCTGATCTTTAGTCTATGGGGATCTAAAATGTATGAGGGTATCCCTGCCCCATGGTGAGAGGATGAAGTAGCAGAACACCTAGTCTTTAGTCTCTGGGGATCTAAGATGTATGAGGGTATCAATGCCCCATGGGGAGAGGATGAAGTAGCAGAACACCTGGTCTTTAGTCTCTGGGGATCTAAGATGTATGAGGGTATCAATGCCCCATGGGGAGAGGATGAAGTAGCAGAACACCTGGTCTTTAGTCTATGGGGATCTAAAATGTATGAGAGTATCGATGCCCCATGGTGAGAGGATGAAGTAGCAGAACACCTGGTCTTTAGTCTATGGGGATCTAAGATGTATGAGGGTATCGATGCCCCATGGGGAGTGGATGAAGTAGCAGAACACCTGGTCTTTAGTCTCTGAGGATCTAAAATGTATGAGGGTATCGATGCCCCATGGGGAGAGGATGAAGTAGCAGAACACATGGTCTTTAGTCTCTGGGGGATCTAAGATGTATGAGGGTATCGATGCGCCATGGTGAGAGGATGAAGTAGCAGAACACCTGGTCTTTAGTCTCTGGGGATCTAAGATGTATGAGGGTATCCATGCCCCATGGTGAGAGGATGAAGTAGCAGAACACCTGGTCTTTAGTCTCTGGGGATCTAAGATGTATGAGGGTATCCATGCCCCATGGTGAGAGGATGAAGTAGCAGAACACATGGTCTTTAGTCTCTGGGGATCTAAGATGTATGAGGGTATTGATGCCCCATGGTGAGAAGATGAAGTAGCAGAACACATGGTCTTTAGTCTCTGGGGATCTAAGATGTATGAGGGTATCCATGCCCCATGGTGAGAGGATGAAGTAGCAGAACACCTGGTCTTTAGTCTCTGGGGATCTAAGATGTATGAGGGTATCAATGCCCCATGGTGAGAAGATGAAGTAGCAGAACACCTGGTCTTTAGCTTTTGGGGATCTAAGATGTATGAGAGTATCGATGCCCCATGGTGAGAAGAGGAAGTAGCAGAACACCTGGTCTTTAGTCTCTGGGGATCTAAGATGTATGAGGGTATTGATGCCCCATGGTGAGAAGATGAAGTAGCAGAACACATGGTCTTTAGTCTCTGGGTATCTAAGATGTATGAGGGTATCGATGCCCC
>CM050175.1:2546850-2561850 GCA_027410445.1 Discoglossus pictus | reverse complement strand
CGGATTCCTCCCTAGATCAATACCCTCTCTCTCTAATTATCCAAGATAACCCTGAATGTCCTTTTTATTTAAAATATATATCCAATCCCTTTTTAATGTTATCTATCGAATCCGCTGTCACCACCTCCTCTGGTAGAGAATTCCACAGATTAACCACCCTTACTGGGAAGAACCCTTTTCTTTCTTTGAGGTGGAATCTTTTTACTTCTAACCTCAAGGGATGTCCTCTTGTCAGTTGAAAACCTCTTGGCACAAAAAGCTCCCGTGACAAATCTTTATACTGACCCTGGATGTATTTATATAAGGTAATCATATCTCCTCTTAGACGCCTTTTTTCTAGAGAAAATAAGTGTAATTTGGTTAGTCTTCCTTCATACCTTAGCCCCTCCATTCCCCTTATTAGATTTGTTGTCCTTCTCTGTACTTTTTCCAGCTCTAAAATGTCCTTTTTATGAACAGGTGCCCAAAATTATCCTCCATATTCCAAATGAGGGCGTACTAGGGATGTGTATAGTGGCAGAATTATATTTGCTTCCCTGGCTTCTATACCCTTCCTAATACATGCTAATATTTTATTTGCCTTTGCAGCTGCTGCTTGGCATTGAGCACTGTTACCTAGGTGGTTGTCCACAAGCTCCCAAATCCCTTTCAATATCTGATACACCTAGATTTGCTCCATTACGATTATAATTTGCATGGCTATTTTTCCTTCCCAGATGCATAACTTTACATTTATTTGTATTAAATCTCATCTGCCATTTAGCCGCCTATTTCTAATTTATGCAAATCCCTTTATAGGGAAAGAAAAATCCTTATCTGATTTAATTACCTTGCACAACTTTGTTTCATCGGCAAAAATGGAGACACTACTTTCCAATCCTACTTCTAAGTCATTAATAAATATGTTAAAAAGGAGAGGACCTAATACTGAACCCTGAGGAACCCCACTTACCACATTAGTCCAATCTGAGTATGTTCCATTTACAACAACCCTTTGCTTCCTGTCTTTTAGTCAGCTCTCAATCCATGAGCAGATATTTACTGCAATTCCTGTATCCCTTAGTTCGCTCAATAGTCTTCCATGTGGCACTGTATCAAAAGCCTTTGCAAAATCCAAAAGGACTGCATCCACTGAGTTGCCTTGATCCATGTTCCCACTAACCTCCTCATAGAAACTAATTAGATTTGTTTTACATGACCTATCCCTCATAAATCTGTGTGATAGACGCCATGCTATATCTAGGAAGAACAGCGACAGACAACATGCTATATCTAGAACAGCGACAGACAACCCGATATATATAGGACAGCGATAGGCAACCTGTTATATCTAGAACAGTAATAGACAACATGCTATATCTAGGACAGTGATAGGCAACATGCTATATCTAGAACAGTGACAGACAACCTGTTATATCTAGAACAGTAATAGACAACCTGCTATATCTAGAACAGTAATAGACAACCCGCTATATCTAGGACAGTGACAGACAACCCGCTATATCTAGGACAGCGATAGATAACCTGCTATATCTAGGACAGTTATAGGCAACCTCTTATATCTAGAACAGTGATAGACAATCTGCTCTATCTAGGACAGTAATAGACAACCTGTGATATCTAGAAAAACAGTGATATACAACATGCTATATCTAGAACCATGGTAGACAACCTGATATATCTAGAACTATGACAGACAACCCGCTATATCTAGGACAGTGATAGACAACATGCTGTAAGAGGGAGTCATATAAAATTCACAGGGGTAATTATCATTTTTTAGAGCAGATCCTCTAGAATTCAATGGGGTACTTATCATGTGTAAGATGGGATCCTATAGAATTCAATGGGCTAGTCATTGCATGTAAGAGGGGATCCTATAGAAATCAACAGGGAAATCATTGTTTGTAAGAGGGGGTCTTATAGAATTTACTTGGGTAATCAATGTGTGTAAGAGGAGATCCCATTGCATTTAGTGGGGTAATCTATGTAAGTGAGGATCCTATATAATTCATTGAAGTGTGTAAGAGGAGATTCAATGGGGTAATCAATGTTTGAGAAGGAGCCCTATATAATTAAACTATGAATGGGGTAATCATTCTGTGTAAGAGGGGATCATATAGAATTGAATGTGATAATCATCATGTGTAAGAGGGGATCCTATAGAATCCAATGGGTAATTATCGTGTGTAAGAGGGGATCCTGTATAATTAAAGTGGGTAATCATATGTAAGAGGGGATCTTATAGAATTCAATGTGTAATCATATGTAAGAGGGGATCTTATAGAATTCAATTTGTAATCATATGTAAGAGGGGATCCTATATAATTCAACTGGATAATCATCGTGTGTAAGAGAGGATCTTATAGAATAAATAAATAATAATGTAAGAGGGGATCCTATGTAATTAAAGTGGGTAATCATCATGTGTAAGAGGGGATTTTATAGAATCCATTGGGTAATCCTATGTAATAGGGGATCCTATATAATTCAATGGGTAATCATATGTAAAAGGGGATCTTATAGAATTCAATGGGTAATCATACTGTATGTAAGAGGGGGTCTTATAGAATCCAATGGGTAATCATATGTAAGAGGGGATCCCATATAATTCAATGGGTAATCATACTGTATGTAAGAGGGGGTCTTATAGAATCCAATGGGTAATCATATGTAAGAGGGGATCCCATATAATTCAATGGGTAATCATACTATATGTAAGAGGGGGTCTTATAGAATTCAATGTGTAATCATATGTAAGAGGGGATCCCATATAATTCAATGGGTAATCATACTATATGTAAGAGGGGGTCTTATAGAATCCATTGGGTAATCAGATGTAAGAGGAGATCTTATAGAATCCAATGGGTAATCATATGTAAGAGGGGATCCCATATAATTCAATGGGTAATCATACTGTATGTAAGATGGGGTCTTATAGAATCCAATGGGTAACCAACATGTGTATGAGGAGATCCTATAAAATCTTGGGTGTAATCATCATTGTAAGAGGGGATCCTAAATAAATCAGTAGGTAATCATAATCATATGTATAAGGACACCATTTAATATTCACATGGCTAATGTATGTTACATTATAAACAACTATGGGGTCAAATTAGCGTGTTTGCTGTTTGTATTAATATCCAACCAGGAATATGTAAGGCGTTTGCATGACAGTCAGCTAAGGTGGGCATCCAAGTGGATGAAGGCAGCGATGAACTAATAAAAGGGTGCAACATTGGTCCACCCATCATTGCTGTCATAGAAGACTTTCATTGCTGGACTTTCGATTGAGGAGGACCAGATTATTCATAAAAGTCCCATTACACAGGACAGCGATAGATAACCCGCTATATCTAGGACAGCGATAGATAACCTGCTATATCTAGGACAGTTATAGGCAACCTCTTATATCTAGAACAGTGATAGACAATCTGCTCTATCTAGGACAGTAATAGACAACCTGTGATATCTAGAAAAACAGTGATATACAACATGCTATATCTAGAACCATGGTAGACAACCTGATATATCTAGGACAGTGATAGACAACATGCTGTAAGAGGGAGTCATATAAAATTCACAGGGGTAATTATCATTTTTTAGAGCAGATCCTCTAGAATTCAATGGGGTACTTATCATGTGTAAGATGGGATCCTATAGAATTCAATGGGCTAGTCATTGCATGTAAGAGGGGATCCTATAGAAATCAACAGGGAAATCATTGTTTGTAAGAGGGGGTCTTATAGAATTTACTTGGGTAATCAATGTGTGTAAGAGGAGATCCCATTGCATTCAGTGGGGTAATCTATGTAAGTGAGGATCCTATATAATTCATTGAAGTGTGTAAGAGGAGATTCAATGGGGTAATCAATGTTTGAGAAGGAGCCCTATATAATTAAACTATGAATGGGGTAATCATTGTGTGTAAGAGGGGATCATATAGAATTGAATGTGATAATCATCATGTGTAAGAGGGGATCCTATAGAATCCAATGGGTAATTATCGTGTGTAAGAGGGGATCCTGTATAATTAAAGTGGGTAATCATATGTAAGAGGGGATCTTATAGAATTCAATGTGTAATCATATGTAAGAGGGGATCCTATATAATTCAACTGGATAATCATCGTGTGTAAGAGAGGATCTTATAGAATAAATAAATAATAATGTAAGAGGGGATCCTATGTAATTAAAGTGGGTAATCATCATGTGTAAGAGGGGATTTTATAGAATCCATTGGGTAATCCTATGTAATAGGGGATCCTATATAATTCAATGGGTAATCATATGTAAAAGGGGATCTTATAGAATTCAATGGGTAATCATACTGTATGTAAGAGGGGGTCTTATAGAATCCAATGGGTAATCATATGTAAGAGGGGATCCCATATAATTCAATGGGTAATCATACTGTATGTAAGAGGGGGTCTTATAGAATCCAATGGGTAATCATATGTAAGAGGGGATCCCATATAATTCAATGGGTAATCATACTATATGTAAGAGGGGGTCTTATAGAATTCAATGTGTAATCATATGTAAGAGGGGATCCCATATAATTCAATGGGTAATCATATGTAAGAGTGGATCCCATATAATTCAATGGGTAATCATATGTAAGAGTGGATCCCATATAATTCAATGGGTAATCATACTATATGTAAGAGGGGGTCTTATAGAATCCATTGGGTAATCATATGTAAGAGGAGATCTTATAGAATCCATTGGGTAATCATATGTAAGAGGAGATCTTATAGAATCCAATGGGTAATCATATGTAAGAGGGGATCCCATATAATTCAATGGGTAATCATACTGTATGTAAGAGGGGGTCTTATAGAATCCAATGGGTAACCAACATGTGTATGAGGAGATCCTATAAAATCTTGGGTGTAATAATCATTGTAAGAGGGGATCCTAGAGAAATCAGTAGGTAATCATAATCATATGTATAGGGACACCATTTAATATTCACATGGCTAATGTATGTTACATTATAAACAACTATGGGGTCAAATTAGCGTGTTTGCTGTTTGTATTAATATCCAAGCAGGAATATGTAAGGCGTTTGCATGACAGTCAGCTAAGGTGGGCATCCAAGTGGATGAAGGCAGCGATGAACTAATAAAAGGGTGCAACATTGGTCCACCCATCATTGCTGTCATAGAAGACTTTCATTGCTGGACTTTGGTCCACCCATCATTGCTGTCATAGAAGACTTTCATTGCTGGACTTTCGATTGAGGAGGACCAGATTATTCATAAAAGTCCCATTACACCAGTATCATCCCTTTAAATAGAGCTCACAGCTGTATTACCATCATGAAAGTTTGGGTGTAACAGATACCTCATGTCCCAGGAATGTAAATCGTCAGAGGATCCATCGCTCAGTCATGCCCAAAAATAATTACACGCAGTTAATTGCCGTCCTGAAATATTTCACTCGTGGCTCAGACTCGGACTCTTTCTGTTCCTTATGACGTCCTTATGTCAGCTATTACATCACATAATATTACCATTTAGTCTTCTCATGGATGCCCATTGATTTAAAGAGCCACCGTATTGGTCAATCAATAATTATTAATTTGTTTTTTTAGTTACTGAGCATGTGCAGACCCATGGAGTAACTAGGCTAATTAGGCTAATTATTCCCAGGATTCTGCACACACTCATTCTTCAGCATGTCATGTGGCTTTAGACTGAGACAATGGCGCATTATTTCCACAGGAAGTCATCACCCTTCAGAATTATACTATAAAACCATTATTTGTGGGTGAATATTAAAGGCTGCTTTTTGGGGGATAAAATTATGAACTTCATTGTAATTTTACTGTAAGAAAAATAATTTGTTTAAATAACATGTGATGATGAATTACCATCATTACAAGTGATACATTACTTATTACTGGTACAGATTTACATTACCATATTAGGAAATGCCACTATGCCCTAATATATATATATATACTAGCGAATTGCCCGTCAAAAAATGACGGCAATCAAATTGTAAGTGAGCTAATGCTGTTTGGTGTATAATAATAAAATAACTGATAGATTAATAAATTAATATACTTTACGTATTTTGAAGTAATATATGCAGGAAGCATTGTGTTGAAGAGCTGGCAATCTGTTTTGATGTTGCTGCAGCATTAGTGGTGTGGAGCTGCTGTGTGAGCGTGCTGAACGTGTGCAGTGTAATAGTGTGCGTGCGCGAGACCAAACCGTTAGCGAAGTTTTGTACTTCCGCATTGTTTTAAAATGGGGGTAATGTGTGGTATGCGTCTGTAGCGGAATATCCGTAGGTGTTTTGTGGTGTTTTGCGAGTTTCTTGTGGTGTTTTACGTGTTTAGAGTGCTGTAGCCTCGTTTTCGTTTTGTTCGGCGGCCATTTTTTCTCTCGCTTAGAGAATTTTTTGGTGTCTAAACTCTTTTATTTTGAGTTAAATGAATGTGTAACTTGGTTTTTTGAGGTCCTGGATGCTCCCTCTTGCTGTAGGTAAGGTTTTTATGTATGTGTTGTGTGTCTTTATTGTGTTTTTCATTTTTTCATGTCCGCGTGTTGCGGACGATTTTTGCGAGTCCGTAATGTGTGTTAACGTGTCTCGTATGTTGTTTGCGTTGCGATGTAAAGTTTGCGAGGGTTGCAGTTGCTTTGCGAGGGCCGCAGTTGCTGGCAAGGAGCGCCTTCGCCGCTCCATGCCAGCAACTGCGGCCCTCGCTTTGCCCGCAAGCATGAGCAACGACTTGAGCGGGCTCGCATGCTCACAACTATATATGTGATACACACACACACATTATATATATACACACACACAATATACACAAACATTATATATACACACACACACACACAATATACACACACATTATATATACACACACACACACAATATACACACACATTATATATACACACACACACACAATATACACACACATTATATATACACACACACACAATATACACACACAATATACACACACATTATGTACACACACACATTATATATACACACACACACAATATACACACACATTATGTACACACACACATTATATATACACACACACACAATATACACACACAATACACACACACATTATGTACACACACATTATATATACACACACACACATTATATATATATACACACACACAATATACACACACATTATATATACACACACACACATTATATATATATACACACACACAATATACACACACATTATATATACACACACACAATATACACACACATTATATATACACACACACAATATACACACACAATATATATACACACACACAATATACACACACAATATATATACACACACACACAATATACACACACATTATATATACACACACACACAATATACACACACATTATATATACACACACACAATATACACACACAATATATATACACACACACAATATACACACACAATATATATACACACACACACAATATACACACACATTATATATATACACACACACAATATACACACACATTATATATACACACACACAATATACACACACATTATATATACACACACACAATATACACACACAATATATATACACACACACACAATATACACACACATTATATATACACACACACAATATACACACACATTATATATATACACACACACAATATACACACACATTATATATACACACACACAATATACACACACATTATATATACACACACACAATATACACACACAATATATATATACACACACACAATATACACACACAATATATATACACACACACACAATATACACACACATTATATATACACACACACAATATACACACACACACAATATACACACACAATATACACACACACATTATGTACACACACACATTATATATACACACACACACAATATACACGCACATAATATATATACACACACACAATATACACACACAATATATATACACACACACACAATATACACACACATTATATATACACACACACAATATACACACACAATATATATACACACACACAATATACACACACAATATATATACACACACACACAATATACACACACATTATATATACACACACACAATATATATACACACACACACAATATACACACACATTATATATACACACACACAATATACACACACACACAATATACACACACAATATACACACACACATTATGTACACACACACATTATATATACACACACACACAATATACACGCACATAATATATATACACACACAATATACACACACATTATATATACACACACACAATATACACACACAATATATATACACACACACAATATACACACACAATATATATACACACACACACATTATATATACACACACACAATATACACACACAATATATATATACACACACACAATATACACACACATTATATATATACACACACACAATATACACACACATTATATATACACACACACAATATACACACACACACAATATACACACACAATATACACACACACATTATGTACACACACACATTATATATACACACACACACAATATACACGCACATAATATATATACACACACAATATACACACACATTATATATACACACACACACAATATACACGCACATAATATATATACACACACAATATACACACACATTATATATACACACACACAATATACACACACAATATACACACACATTATATATACACACACACAATATACACACACATTATATATACACACACACAATATACACACACATTATATATACACACACACAATATACACACACAATATATATACACACACACAATATACACACACAATATATATACACACACACACAATATACACGCACATAATATATATACACACACAATATACACACACATTATATATACACACACAATATACACACACACAATATACACACACAATATATATACACACACACACAATATACACACACATTATATATACACACACACACAATATACACGCACATAATATATATACACACACAATATACACACACATTATATATATACACACACACAATATACACACACATTATATATACACACACACAATATACACACACATTATATATACACACACACAATATACACACACAATATATATACACACACACACAATATACACACACATTATATATACACACACACAATATACACACACACACAATATACACACACAATATACACACACACATTATGTACACACACACATTATATATACACACACACACAATATACACACACATTATATATACACACACACAATATACACACACATTATATATATACACACACACAATATACACACACATTATATATATACACACACACAATATACACACACATTATATATACACACACACAATATACACACACACACAATATACACACACAATATACACACACATTATGTACACACACACACAATATACACGCACATAATATATATACACACACACAATATACACACACAATATATATACACACACAATATACACACACATTATATATACACACACACAATATACACACACAATATATATACACACACACAATATACACACACAATATATATACACACACACACAATATACACACACATTATATATACACACACACAATATATATACACACACACACAATATACACACACATTATATACACACACACAATATACACACACACACAATATACACACAATATACACACACACATTATGTACACACACACATTATATATACACACACACACAATATACACGCACATAATATATATACACACACAATATACACACACATTATATATACACACACACACAATATACACGCACATAATATATATACACACACAATATACACACACATTATATATACACACACACACAATATACACACACATTATATATACACACACACACACAATATACACGCACATAATATATATACACACACAATATACACGCACATAATATATATACACACACACACAATATACACACACATTATATATACACACACACACAATATACACGCACATAATATATATACACACACAATATACACACACATTATATATACACACACACACAATATACACGCACATAATATATATACACACACAATATACACACACATTATGTACACACACACATTATATATACACACACAATATACACGCACATAATATATATACACACACAATATACACGCACATAATATATATACACACACAATATACACACACATTATGTACACACACACACACAATATACACGCACATAATATATATACACACACAATATACACACACATTATGTACACACACACATTATATATACACACACACACAATATACACACACATTATATATACACACACACACAATATATATACACACACAATATACACACACATTATATATACACACACACACAATATACACGCACATAATATATATACACACACAATATACACACACATTATATATACACACACACACAATATACACACACAATATACACACACATTATGTACACACACACATTATATATACACACACACACAATATACACGCACATTATATATACACACACACAATATACACACACATTATATATACACACACACACAATATACACACACAATATACACACACATTATGTACACACACACATTATATATATATACACACACACACAATATACACACACAATACACACACACATTATATATACACACACACACAATATACACACACATTATATATACACACACACACATTATATATACACACACACACAATATACACACACAATACACACACACATTATATATACACACACACACACAATATACACACACACACACAATATACACACACACACACAATATACACACACACACACACAATATACACACACACACACACAATATACACACACACACACAATTTATATATATATATATATATATATATATATATATCTCACATATATAGTTGTGAGCATACGGGCCGTTACACGCACATAATATATATACACACACAATATACACACACACACACATTATTTATATGATTCATAGGCACTCTGACAGTACAGGCCTCTCTCCAGCCCCTTATACCTGCAGCATGGGACCCCCAGAGGGCATGGAGCAATTTCAGAGGCAAGGGCAGCGCAGCTTCAGACTCAGGGAGCTGCTGTTCTCCTGCCCGGCTTACACATATGTCACACTGGGGAATCACTGCGAGTACACGGATGGTGGGATAATCAGACAGTGTGTGCCTCAGTTGCTGGGATGGAGCGCTCCATCCCAGCAACTGAGGCCCTTGCCCTCGCTATGCGAGGGCCGCAGGCTCACCGTGTCCTGGGGGCCGTGGATGTCGGGCTCGGCCCTGTCCCTGGGGGCGGGGTTCCCAGCCTCCTCCGTGGGTGTCGGAGGCCTGTCCGGGTGGCTGGTGGACTCCTGTGTGGTGGGTTGTGGGCCTGGCGCGGGTCCCCGGGTCTAGATCACATCCCCCAGCAACTGAGGGCCGCGGGCTCGCTATGCGAGCCCGCAAGCGTGAGCAACGGCCCGTATGCTCACAACTATATATGTGATATATACTGTATATCTGTATATGTATATATCATTGTATTCCCTATCTGTTGCTCTTGTATGTATTATATATAAGATCTCCATGACAGTAATTCCATTCTGTGTGAGAGTAGAGCGCAAGCTCTGCAGTCTAGTGCTTCCCTTCAGTGTTAACCCTATTTCTGCTACTTTCCTGTATGTAGAGTGCAAGCTCTGCGGGGCAGTGCTTTCCTTTTGTTGGTTACTGTATTTGCTCCTCTCTGTGTGTTTATAGAGTGTAAGCTCTGCCCCCGCTCTATATATATATATTTATGTCTCTACCTTTATGTGTGTTGCTCTGCATCTGCCCCTCTCTGTATTGTACCTGTATTTAGATTGTAAGCTCTGCTGAACAGTCATTGCCTTCTCTGTACTACTTTATATCTGAATGTGCTTCTCTCAGTATTGTACTGGTATTTTTGTTGCCTCACAACCTGGAAGTAACACGGATTGTTTGTGGATTTGCATCATTACAGAACCTGCCACAACTTGGAAGATGTTTTTTTTTTTATTGTGAAGCAAACAACAAATAGGACAAAATAACAGAACAAGTCCCTGTGCATAACTATTCACCCCCCTAAAGTCAATACTTTGTAGAGCTTCCTTTTGCAGCAATCACAGCTCCAAGTGGCTTTGGATAAGTCTCTATGAGCTCGCCACATCTTACCACTGGGGTTCTTGCCCATTCCTCCTTGCTGCTCCAGCTCCTTCAAGTTGGATGGTTTGCGCTTGTGAATCTTTAAGTCTGACCACAGATTTTCTATTGGATTGGGGTCTGGGCTGTGACTAGGCCATTCCAACACATTTACATGTTTCCCCTTAAACCCCCCAAGTGTTGCTTTAGCCGTGTGTTTGGGGTCATTGTCCTGCTGGAAGGTGACCCTCCGTCCTAGCCTCAAATCACGCACAGAGTGTTGCAGGTTTTGCTCAAGAATATCCCTGTATTTAGCACCATCCATCTTTCCCTCAACTCTGACCAGTTTCCCAGTCCCATCCCCACAGCATGATGCTGCCACCGCCATGTGTCACTGTGGGGATGGTGCTCTTTGGGTGATGTGATGTGTTGGGTTTGCGCCAGACATAGCGTTTTCTTTGATGGCCAGAAAGTTCAATTTTAGTCTCATCAGATCAGAGCACCTTCCTCCATACATTTTGGGAGTCTCCCACGTGACATTTTGTTTTTTGATGAAAGTAATGTCTTTCTTCTGGCCACTCTGCCATAAAGCCCAACTCTATGGAGCGTACGGGTTATTGTCGCCCTATGTACAGATACTCCAGTCTCTGCTGTGGATCTCTGTAGCTCCTCCAGGGCTACCTTAGGTCTCTGTGCTGCCTCTTTGATTAATGCCCTCCTTGCCCGGTCAGTGAGTTTTGGTGGGCGGCCGTCTCTTGGCAGGTTTGCTGTTGTGCCATGTTCTTTCCATTTGGTTATTATAGATTTGATGGTGCTCCTGGGGATCATCAAAGATTTGGATATTTTTTTATAACCTAACCCTGACTTGTACTTATCAACAACAATGTCCCTTACTTGTTTGGAGAGTTCCTTGGTCTTCATGGCAGTGTTTGGTTAGTGGTGCCTCTTGCTTAGGTGTTGCAGCCTCTGGGGCCTTTCAAAAAAGGTGTGTATATGTAATGGCAGATCATGGGTTTCTATTTCTAAAAAATAGTTTTATGTAAATATTTTTTTAATTTCACTTCACCAACTTAGACTATTGTGTTCTGATCCGCCACATAAAATTCAGATTAACAAAACATTGAAATTAAGGCTGTAATGTAACAAAATAGGTAAAAAGTCAAGGGGGTGAATACTTTTGCAAGGCACGGTAGATTGTAAGCTCTGCTGGACAGTGATTCCCATCTCTATACTGCTTTATATCTTAATGTACTCTCAGTATTGTACCTGTATTTAGATTGTAAGCTCTGCTGAACAGTGATTCCCTTCTGTGTACTGCTTTATATCTGAATGTGCTCTCAGTATTGTACTGGTATTTAGATTGTGAGCTCTGCTGAACAGTCATTGCCTTCTGTGTATTGCTCTATATCTGAATGTGCTCTCAGTATTGTACCTATATTTAGATTGTAAGCTCTGCTGGACAGTCATTCCCTTCTCTATACTGCTTTATATCTGAATGTACTCTCAGTATTGTACTGGTATTTAGATTGTAAGCTCTGCTGGACAGTGATCCCCTTCTCTATACTGCTTTATATCTAATGTACTCTCAGTATTGTACTGGTATTTAGATTGTAAGCTCTGCTGGACATTAATCCCTTCTGTGTGTTATTGGGTGGCTGCTACCCCCCTGTAATATAAGGGAGGATGATGGCGGGGGGGATACAGTAGATATAGGTGAGAGACATGGGAGAATCCACGGAGAGCGGATATGGTGGTGTTAGTTGGGATTGAGGAAAGGACCATATTGGAGAATAAGATTAGAAACATGAGATGAAGGGGCATTTACAATCAATGAAGTTGTCTGTTAGAAAGAGAATTGGCTAACACAACGTTATGACCTAAACACCTTGATATGTGGCACATTTTCATATCCAGAGGATTTCGGTAAATGATCCATAACATGGGCCCAATCCAGCGCTCCAATACAAATGGGAGTCTTCCCAATGGGTGGCCCAATCTGGCAGCCACTGGCTCCCTCCATGGGCCTCTGTGTTCCAGGCACTTCCAACCTTTGTCCAGCTCTATCTGACATTGAGTTGATAACACGAGTCCAGGGAGCATGAGATGTGGAGGCCCCGCAGGCCCTGGCATGTACTCTGGTGACTCACACACATTCCTTAAAACCTTATAATCACAAGACTGTACACTGAAAGAATTCAGAGAGGAAGCAGTCACTTCCTCCAAGAGACTACATTTAGCGACAGATCAGCCCATTAAAGTGGCACAAGAAGGTCATGGGCAGTGCCAGCTCAGCAGGATGGAGAAATGATCATAATACCAGCTGTTATGGTCTGAGGACACCTGTAGAACACATTGTTGTAGAAGACCGTCTTACAAGTGACTTGGGGTCTTAGTGCCCAGAGACATCCCTGTATCTGTCTCACTTGCAAGGTATAGATGGGCTGGGCCCTACAGACTTATGGGCGTGCCAGTGAGGTAACTGGAGGGCGTAACCAGTAACCACACTCCTGTTGTAAAGGACGAAACCGATCTCCAAGAGAGTATTGTGTGAGAATCCCCAAGGTGAACACATTGTCCTTGACTCTTCAAAGGAGAAATAAAGAAGAAGATTTCTTGGTTTTATTCTCTGATAAAAAGATAGAAGATCTGGACATTGTCTTCTGA